>CABFWO010003906.1:40808-75849 GCA_902155825.1 Timema genevievae | reverse complement strand
TCATTGAATCAATATTTATAGCTTATATTTATACACTTATTAAAATAATACAATAAAATTTTGATGGTCGAATGACCTTAAAAGTCGCGAGAAGTCGGGCAGCACCAGATTGGGCAAATATCATGGGAAGGATGACGTTTCGTGGTCGTCTTTTCTCACCTGCGATTTGTTTATTAGAGGTATATATCGTGCACTTTCTGAACATACTGATTATATCAGCACACGACTTATAAACTATCTTAGATCTAGAACAGATCCAACACCCAGCTCCCTCCCGGTAGTTAAATCATCACAGTGAAAGAGGAAACTCAGATGTCACCAATGAGACGTTTTTCGGCTATGCCTGGAATCAAAACAGAAACCTCCTCAGCACACTACCGATGAAGGTAAGGTGTTGGACGGTGATCTACACTTGATATCATATCTGAAGGATCTGCATGGTTATTATTGTGAAACAGAGGTGTCATTCTCTCGTTTTCATGTGTTCAATCTCTTCTCAAATGTAAGACAAGTTTCACAACGATGGTCAGTCGAGGTTTCCAGTAACTCCTTCTTACCCCAGTACACCACCTTCAGACATAGCTGAGAGCGAGGAGATTTGGCAACAGTTAACTGAGAGAGAGCGAGGATAAAGCCTTCCTCCATAACTCAGCAGTGGTATTGGGTGTAGTTACCTGAAGTTTATTTCGCTCTAGATGACGTAAAAGAGGTGGGGGCGATGTTTCTTAGATTATGAGGTTAGTTTGTTGGTGGTATAGAATCCCTTTGTTTACAATGGATGATTTAGAAAGAATAAACCATGCTGACATCCATAAGACGTATTTAAAATCACTCGTTGGTGTTTTAACAGCTCGTTAATTACTAACTGATATTAATATAATGAGTGCAGTATATAGCTAAATGTTTATTATTATCTATGAGAAATATCAATTAATGTACGACAGAAAATGTTATTTATGTTTCGCGCTCCAAACTATAATGAATAGATTAAGTAAAATAAATAATATTATATTATAGATTTAATACTAAAATAGGCCTACTTTTAGTAATATATTTACTAATGAGATTTAACGCTAATTTTAAAACCTAGCCTTATGGTGTTGGTCAGTAGCCCTTGAACTTAAAATATGACATATTACAGTCCAATTTTCATAAGAAAGGTCGTCTAAAAAATACAAACATATGTATGTATTAAATATTTATTACTGTCAACGTTTATAACATTTTATAGCATTATTATTGATATTTATAGGTTTTTATAATATTTATAGTATTTATATCGATTTGATGTATGAATACATGAAAGTAGATCTAGTAACTTTACTAGCTGTCAGATAAGACTCTTCCTATGAAATTTGGACTGTAGTAGTCCCGCTTCATCCTGTAGTTTCGAGATTTGTTGAATTTGATCGAGTCTGGTAAAACAAGGAGACAAAACACAGAATATGTAGGCCTATAGTCTGACCACTAAATATGGTTTCTTCTGTTGTTGTTTAGTTACTACACTAAATACAACTAAGCAAATCAAAATATTTTGAAACCAATACTACTATATTAGTCAATATGCAGTTTATCAAAAGTTAATAGTAGATTAGTAAATTGTCAAAGTTTTAGGAGATACATAATGAGACATTTTTCATTTAGTAATATTAGTGTATTTAGCATGTTGAGCTCACATTGTTAATTATTGTTGTTACCCTATTTTGTTGATTTCTAAAAATGAAGAGCTGCTGAAAATCAAATTTGGAAACCAGGAGTTAGAAAACATATGGCAGTTCAAGTATCTGGGAAGTCTGCTGACAAAGGATGCCTACTGCACCAATTAGGTCAAGGATTACCGTGGCCAAGGAAGCTTTCAACAAGAAGAGGTTACTGCTGACCAGCAAGTTGAGTTTGGAACTGATCAAAATGCTAGATTTGGAACATCCCGCTATATGGAGCAAAAACTCGGACTCTTAGAAATATGGAAAAGAAATACTTGGAGAGCTTTGAAATGTAGTGCTGGAGAAAAATTGATAAGATCAGGTGGACTAAGAGGGTGACAAATGAAGAAATCCTAAGAAGAGTGGGCGAGAAGAGAACAATTTGGGATTTGATTCTTCGGTGCAAATAAAAATGAATTTGACACCTCCTTAGGAGGAACTGTCTTCTTCAAGACGTCATAGAGGGAAAGGTTGAGGGAAAGAGGAGCTTAGGAAGGAGGAGGATTCAAATATTGGATGAATCGGAAGAAAGAAAGAAATTCTGGGAGCTGAAATAGGCAAAGGATAGGGCGAATTGGCGGCTTAAGTTCACTGACAAAAGGAATGGACCTGTCGTAAGACAGAACACCTAATAATAGTTACTATATTGAGTATTGGTTTACTAAGCTAAGAATAGGTCATGGAATCTTAGTCCCTTGTAAATTTTTTATTTAAATTTAAAGAGTATTATCATTAAGTTGTGATAATAATTAAAAAATATATTTACAAACAAATAATAGCTTGGATCATCATCATAATATTTAAATAATCAAGTGTTGGTGATACCAAATGGATATTATATGTTTATTTCTTAACAGCACATTTCGTTTATTTTAATGTGAAAAAAAAACCACCTTGTTTTGACACGTCTTATAAAGTTTCCGAAAATTCAAAGACTTGACACACTAATTTAAATATCTTGTTAGTGTTACAAGATTAAAAAATGTTGTCAAACAAATCACCCGTGTCAAGCCTCGACAAACAAATTGTAACTAAGTTTTAAATGACTCCTTCTCCCTCCCCCGCTTAGACCCCACCCCCCTCCCACCCAATTTCAGAAGGCACGACATGTTGGGAAATGGAAGACATTCCTCACAAGAAATTGGCGAAAACCTAAAAGAAAAAAGTGACAGACGGTTTAGTCTTCATGCAGGAAACTAATTCTACTCTTAAAAATTTAAGACATCCCCGGCGTAAATATTTCAATGAGTGAAAGAGGTAGAGGAGGTACGGGGGGTGGGGAGAGAATTAATTGGGTGTTTTGATCGTTGACTTGTAGCAGTAACGGGTAGATTCATCCTCCGTCACCTACTTTAGTCAAGTTGACAATTAAAGACTCGCAGGCAATGTGAGAAAAAAATATATATGGGGAGAGTTGTCTATGAATAGAGCGTCTACGAAAGGTACCACAGAAAGAAAGAAAGAAAGAAAGGAGAAAAAGGCGGATATCGTCAAGGGCTGAGGACCAATCTGTCTGCTTTTCTGTTGTTGCTATACTTTCTCAAGTTGTTCATGGGACGTCTAACGCCCAGAATAGATATCCGCGGTAAGTTTGTAGGGAGGGAAGGTTGCTGCATACCACGAGACTTCTCAACTTGACATCCAGTTGGTGAGGGAGTGTCACTATATACCACGAGACTTCTCAACTTGACATCCAGTTGGTGAGGGAGTGTCACTATATACCACAATACTTCTCAACTTGAGATACAGTTGATGAGGGAGTGTAACTATATACCACAATACTTCTCAACTTGAGATACAGTTGATGAGGGAGTGTCACTATATACCACAATACTTCTCAACTTGAGATACATTTGATAAGGAAGTGTCACTATATACCACAATACTTCTCAATTTGAGACACAGTTGATGAGGGAGCATCAATATGTACCACGAGACTTCTCAACTTGACATCCAGGGGAAAAGGGAGGGACATTATACTACGATACTTATCAACTTGGAATAGAGTTCATGAGGGAGTGTCACAATATACCACAAGTCTTCTCAACTTGATATCCAGTGTATGAGGAAGGTCCAATATATGTGTACTGCGATACTTCTCAACTTGAGAACCAGATGATGAGGTTTTATTGTTATATACCATGATATTTCTTAATTGGGCATCCAAAGAATGAGGAAGGGCTTACCATACTTCTCAACTTGTCATCCAGTGTATCAGGAAATGTCAACATACAACATGAGAATTCTTAACTCCAGTTGGGAGTGAGCTAGCTCACGATGCTGTCCCAGTTTAGTACAAATTAAAGGTTCATTTTTTCTTGGCATTTTTTGAGACAGCTTTTCTAAAATAATTAACGTGAGCTGTAGATGAAAGTTACTATTAAATTGGTACAAAATACACCCTAATGTCATGATTTTTAATATTTTTGCTTTTATAAATAAATTAGGTCTATGAAATGAAGCTATATTTATAGGCCTGCATGTAATGAAAGTGATAGCACAAGGTACATGAAAGTGGGGAACTAACCCATGCACAGTTAAAGCCAAAAGTTGTAAAAAATATATTGTACAGTGCACCACACAGACATTTTCATTTATTTATTTTTTTGCTTAAAAATTGAGATATTTACTTAAAACTCGTAATACATGTGAAACAAAATAGTATAATTTGTTAGAGAAACACTTCACTAAAGAGCATAAATGAAATAATACACACTGTTACTGAAACCTATTGAGCTAAAAGTAACGTATCTGTTCATCAAAGAGCATAATAATAGTATTCCCAGAATTAAAAAAAAAAGATACATTCCAATATCTCAGAAACTTTTTATTTTATAAAAATAGGCCTATATTTCAAATAAAAATTATTTTTAAATAGTTCTACAACTTTTAGGTGATAGGGGGTTTCATATCGCAATAGTTGCGAATATATGATCAAAACTGGGGAATTCCGCCTATGTAAAGTGACCTGTCATTTTTATTGGAAAATTAGCGTTGCAATTTTGTTTGTAATGTTTAACAATATCTGGATATAAAATTTAATCAAAATAGTTAGAGCATATTTTGAGAAAATAGAATATTTCTCTTTTAGTCCTTCAGCAAGCTACCCTTAATATTAGAGCTTGGTAGTTAATTCCCAAAAACCCTCTGAGGAACCTTATGAAAACTCTAGATACCAACTGTTAGCCTGATATTAAAATGTTACCAACTTTGGCTACCGTAAAAAAGTTTGTATTTTCTTAAAGTTCCTTCCTACAAAAATCGGACTGTATAGTAAGTGTTGACTCAAAAATACCATTTTAAAAATAATCTGCTCTCTGAGATTTTAAATTGATCAATTCTCATCCCAAAACTTTCCACATAAGATTTGTAAACGTCCGTATTTCAACAACCATTTTACTACTCTGTCTAATCTTCAATCCTCCGCGTCCAAAATATCCATCCGCTGGTATCTCATGGCTGAGGAACTGTTTTCTTTGGTCACTGCGGGGTGCACTTTCATTTGTGTTTTGGGGGGATACTATAAAGCAGAGACTTTCTTAGACCAGGTTCCAACTTACAGTTTGCATCGTCCAAGATTTTTTTTAGCACTGCATTTTACTACCCGTTCGGGATATACGATAATATACTAATAACGCTATTGTGCTAAGGAGAAGATAAGTTGTGTTTAGAGTAAGGGTAATACCTTAAGCGTGGAGGGAGAGTGGGAAAACATTTAGGAAAAAACACCTTTAGTATACACCTGACCGGAATTCAAACCCCAGTCTCTCGATCATAGGTAGTCCAGTCTATTGCAAAAGTTACGGCTTAGACCGTTCAACTACCAAAGCAGGAGTCCAAGAGACTATGAGTTTGAACTACGATGTTTAATGCACCATTTAATGTGTCGATTAATGTTCCATTTAATGTGCTGATTTAGGTGCCGTTTAGTTTGCCATTCATTGTGTCGTTTAATATACCTTTCAATGTGTCATTTGATGTACCATTTAATGAGTCATTTGATGTACCATTTAATGAGTCATTTGATGTACCATTTAATGAGTCATTTAATGCGCTGTTTAGTGGAATTTAATGTGCCATTCAATGTACCGTTTAGTATGCAATTTAATCCAACTCAGATTCAAACTTAATATTCGGTATTCAAAGGTAGAATTAAGATTCGGATTCCTTAAATTATGTATTCGAGCCATCTCTAGCTATTTTTTTTTTGTAACTTGTCTTACTACCCGTTCAGTTTATAGGCTTACGCATATATACTAATTACTCATGTTAGGAATGAGGTAAGTTGAATTTAGCGGAAGTATACCCGCATTTACGTGGAAGAAGAGTGGAAAACCATTTAATAAAAACCACCCTCACTAGATACACTGTGATCGAACCCCAATCTCCCCATCATCGACAGTCTAGTCTACTGCTAGAGTGACGGCTTGGACCATGCGGCCACCGAAGTGGGTCAAAATATAATTCAAATTAATCTGTGCACCCTGTGGTGTTTTTGACCAGTAGCAGAATTTGAACCAGAAGGGGGAGAGGTGGAAAAACAAAGTGACCCCCTGGCCTAAGATGCGTGTGAGAGGTGAGATATGTGGTACGTACCGAGAGATGAATCCATCAGCGGTCCAGAATTGCAATGAGGCTGTAATAACAATGTGTCAGCGTCTGTCACAATAACCTTCTCCTAACGGCAATAAGTCCACCCCCCAGGGGGTTTATTACAAACCCACCCGCACGAAACTACCTTCTGGGACGTTCGTAAAGTAGCATATATTTTACACCCGACAAATACAGTAGGGTTGGGTGAAGTTTCGAAATGTCGAAACCTAAATCTCCTTCGTTTGGACTTCAATATCCACAGTAACCTTCGCATTTTCGAAAAATTCTGAAAGAAAAGGAGAACATTTCGATATATTATAATGAACAGATTTTAAAAAAATCTCACTAAATATGAGATATTTCAACACATAAACATTTTTTTTTAGTAAAACTACAGTAATTATTTTTGCACCACGTCTTACTACCTTTTCAGGTTATACGTATATGTACTAATTACGCTAGTGAATTATGGATGAGGAAAGTTGAATTTAGAGGAAGTGTACTTGCATTTGCGTAGAGGAAGAGTGGAAAACTTTTTAAACAACCTTAATACACCCAGACCGAATTCAAACCCACATCTCCCTTCTATCTGTGGTCTATTCTATTACTAGAATGACGCCTTAGACCATGTGGTCACCGAAGTGGGTAGCGACAAAACTATACAGTATTTTAACACCGTTCAGTGACTATATGACATAGTAGCCATAGATAATGCAGATATTCTGTCAACATAGAAACTGCCTCTGTGGTCCAGCGGTCAAAGTGCATAGCTACAGACCCTGAGGTTCCTGGTTCGATCCACGGCGCTTACATACTTTTAGTAAAGCAGTGGGTCTGATATGGAGTCAACTGAGCCTCATAAGGTCAAATGAGGAACTACTTCAACGAAAAAGTAGTGTCTCTAGTCTAGAAAACTGAGATTAACGGCCGGAGGCTTCGCTGTGCTGACCACATGACACCCTCTATCCGCTTAAGTTGGTACTAGCTTTACCAACAGATGGCAGCCATTCGGTTGGTAGTACTGACACCTGAGAATTTTTTGTTTGTCAGGATGGAGGAAAAAAGTGTTCTCTGTTTTTTTTCCTAAGCCTTCGTTAGGCCTAAGCGCAGTTTTATGTGATGACAACAAAAGCCTTATTTTTGAATTCGGCTTTCACTTTTCCTACTGAGGGTGGCTTTTTCTAAATATTTTCACTCTCCCTCCAACCAAATGCTGGTACACGTACTTTAAATATAACCTTTCTTATCCCTAAAACCATTAGCCTAGTGTAATTAGTACATAAACGTACAACCCGAATGGGTAGTAAGAAGCGGTTCTAAAACGAACTAGTGAAAGATGGTCCATGATACGAAACGAACCAGTATAGCTCAGTGGTAGAGCATGGGTGCGCAAAGCCAAAGGTCCCGGGTTTGATTCCAGTATCCAGGCTGTCATTTTCCCCTTAATTCAACACAATATAAGGTTGATGACATAACCCACGTGCCCACCAATGCAAGTCTAAGTTATAATTTTAAATCTTGCTGCTGTAAATATTAAAAAATGTGTAATTTACTTTTGTTCCAATTTGTGACACTGAATAAAGGTAAAATTTGTACATTTCCCAAATATTTCCTAAACAAAATATTTCAAAAGCAAAAATTACTTTGTCAATATTTTTTTACTATCCTCCTCCCCCTCTCCCCAACCCCCGATTATTATTTAATTTGTTTTATCTTTAATTGCTACTTACTTTTTATAATGACGTATTTTATTCTTCTCTTTCTCCTAAGTTTCCTTACACAAAAGAGAGTTAATTAGCTTTCATTAAATTAACTGAACGCCTTCTTTCTTTTGTAACCCTCATCCCCTATAGTCTTAAAAAAAAGATTTTCAGAAAACTTTTAATTATGTTTTCGTTATATTTAAAAAAAAAAGAGTTCTATTTGACGAAGTTGTTTTTTTACTTCCAACTAAAAGCATGTGTTCCTTTATGATTGTAACTTCAAACAATGCCATGACTGTATGATTTTAATTTATAGTTAATTATGTACTTCACTAATCCTTCTAATTGCGACGCTTCCACGTCGGACGAAATGGGACGGAAGGTATGAAACGTTTAGAAGAGGCCTTTTTTTTTTACACAGTTGGCAGACACTTCTGGGAGGAAGCTGCTACGTATTTAAGGACGTTACCTACCTCTGACGTCACGGCAGGTCAAGATAGGATTTCCCATGTTAATCAATTTAAGTTCTATTCAGCTATTTTTAAAGATATAACGTTGAAACAAAAACCATAAATTCTTCCAAAAAAAATCTAAAAGTATTCCCAAGGTGTCACAAGATTATAATTAATTTTATTTTTTTATAAATCATCTACAACTTAGGCTATTCGGTTTAGTGATGAAAATGGCCTTTAGGAATCTTCTTGCCAGGATGTAGAGATGTAGATTAAAAAATTCTGTAGAAGCATATGCATATCTAGAATAGAAAACAAGAAAAATATAATTTTAAAAAGCAAGTAAATGTTTTCAAAACACAAATAGTATAGTGACCATATAAACTCGTCAGAAGAAGAGGGGAAGTGCTATCAGTAGATAAACAAGAGGCCTCAGAGGGTTAACTGCTCATTTTATTCCCCTTATTTTTATTTCGTACATTGGCATCTATCTAAGTGTGAAAGCGCAGAGGTTCGTCAAGTTAAGATGCAACGCGCTTCACAAAATAACTTGGACATTTTTAAGTACGCTACGTCATTAAGCTTTAAATAAGAGGAAGAATGTGAGGGGCTGAGAGAAGAGGGGGGGGGGAGGGATTTCACCCGTTTGAATCATTACTTCAAGTTTCCACTTGTAAAGGTGTCCTCTGTGCATGCAGACATTTTGAAAAATACGACTCTTTGAATAAATTATTATTTGTGTCCACGAAGTAATTTACTATGACACTGCTGGCAAAATTTAGTGCATTACAGCAAAACAGAATAACGGAATCTTTATACGATTATTTTAGTGCATCATGTCCTACCATTAATTCGGGTTGTCTACATTTTTCACCTCGCCCGGGAAATTTAAGGTCGGATTAAGAAATGGTCGACCGGTCAATTTCATGACAATATTTAGTCGATCGCATATTGAAACTACATCGTCATTAAAAGTCTAATTTTGAGTTTTATAAAATCGCAAATACCGGTGTTTCATATGATTCGCGCAGGGGAAATAACTTCAAATTGAGTTAGTGCTACCATCTGTTAGACAATCATGAAACCTTTCTAATGCACTTTAAATTATAGTTATAAGAGGTATTTGTCATATTTAAATTAATTTAAAAAATATTTGCTGGTGTTCTTATGAGGTTTGAAATATACTAAATGTTGTTCTGGAAAATGTGTGTACAGTAATGCGTCTTTTTCCCTTGTACTCTTCATATTTTCAAACAATATTTGAGTGTGACCAAGACAACCTTTATCGGCCATCTTCAGTAATGTTATAAGAAACATTAAATAATTTAATATGAAAGATTACTTTTTATTTATTCTATCTTTATTTGCTCTATAAAGGTGGGAATATAATTTGAGGCAATATTGAATTTAAGTAACATATATAAGTTAATCAGGGCCCAAAAAAGGTGGGCGACCCTTGATCTAAGGCGTCACTCTCGCAATAGATTGGACTGCCGATGACGGGAAGATCAGGGATTCGAATCCCGGTCGGGTGTACTGAGGGTGGTTTGATCTAAATGGTTTTACACTCTCACTTCATAGAAATGCGGGTACACTTTATCTAAATCCAACCTTCTTAATCCCTCACACATTAGAGCAACGAGAAAATTTGCGTATGACCCGAAGGGCTATTGTCGATTTACTCTAAGTGGTATAAATTAGTATGTAGATCTATTTGAGAGAAAATGAACCCACATCAGAGTATTATTATTATTATTTGCTTTAGGTATTTAACGTGCACTTGCTGAAACGACTGATTATATAAGAACACGAGAATGAGCGAGAGTGAAAGGGCCTACCAATATATACCTTGAAAGGTTCTTTCACACGTCACAATCCATATGGGACCAACGGCTTTACTTCTCATCCAGAGGAAGTTGTGCAACAGAATTTTATCACCCAAGAAAAAAATTGCTGATTCCGGCTGGGCTTGAACTCACGAACATTAGGTCCTGAGAGCGAGCACTTTTACCTAAGACCACCGTGATGGATAACAGAATAGTGAAAACCTAACGGACGGGATTTGAACCTTAATTTTTCCCCATCAATGGTTACCAAGAGCGATACGAGTCTTGGACTACTCGGTCAACGCTGCCGGAACATTGTGTTTTTTGGTGTTCACAAATAGAAAAGCGAATTTTAAAAGGAGACCTTGAAAAAGAACAAACCTCTCCGTTTTCAACGCGGGGTTATTTTATTTCCCTCCCGCCCCTTTCACCCGAAAGAAGTGTATCTACGGTAAACTGGAGTGATAAATTAAGCGGGTAAACAAACCCATGGTCGCGGTGGAGGTGTGATAACCACAGCAAGGTCTGAGCGACAGCCTAATTACGTGACTACCCGTCAGGAGCGCTGAGAGCTGGCCAGACCTCGATGTAAGAAGGTACTAAAAGCCGCCATTCTTTATCTTGGCATACGTGTCTGTCAACTGATCTAAGAGTCCCGAGATTGTTTCCCGGCATGGCCGAAACATGTGGGCTATCGTTGGTGAAATGTGGGTTTCCCCTTTCAAGGTGATGAATTAACGGGTGGAGGGCTGGATGTTGTGTCTATTCTAGGTTTAAGTTAATGTATAATCTGTGTGCCGATATAGTCACTCAGATACCCTAAATAAATAACATAAATAAAAATGTATCAGTTTATCTATATTAGCCTACGGACTAACCTGTCTCGTGATAGAGTGGTTAGTGCATCTGGCTACGAGCCTAGAGGTCCCGGGTTCGATTCCCGAATGGCACCTTGAGTATTATTTCCCTCAAAGATGAATTACCCCAATGCTCACCAAGATTTGATTAGTTAGGCTCAAGTTAGGTTTAAGTGTTTCCACTGGTTCAACACCATCATACCCTCACCCTCCACAGAAAGGATGTACGATTAGTACATTCGGGCGTCCCCTGGGCATCGGTACATTAGTACTGGCTAATCTTTCCACTACTGGGCTACGAATGATGTAGCCCAGACATGCAATATTATTATAGCAATATCCAGACTAAATATCAGGCCAGGCCCATCTAGAGTTTTTCGGTGACGGATAGGTCAGGGTTTAAATCACAGTAAAGTGTGCTGATTTTTTTCTCTAAATGAGGTTGAACTTTCCCTTCACGTAAATGCAGACACATTTCCTCTAAATTATAACTTCCTCGTCCTTACTCCATTGGTAAGGATAAATGCACCGATGGGTAGTAATGTATGGTACAATAAAAATTTGTATGTTGTTCAAGTAGTTTGACATCCATAACCAGTATTGTAATATAAATAGGCTACACTTATTCGGTATTTATAATATGATAAGAGATAACCTACTTTTATGTGTCCATGCGTTAAGCCATGTGTTCTGAAGATGGGAATACCACTGTCCACCAAGGAGCATATCAGTCAATTTCCAAATTCAAATACCTCCTTGAAAATATAAACATTTTATTATACCTCGGAAACTAGTGGTTTTATAAAATTATATTTCAAGTAAAAGATTTTTATTATTAATAGTCCTACAGTTTTATAGGGATAAATTATTTAGTATCTCAAATAGTTACGGAGATATGATCAAAATTGTAAATCTACACTCTTATATTTGGAATACATTACAGAGGAAAGGTGGATAGAAACATATAAAAGCAACGAACACATTATGGCTTTAACAATGAAAAGAACATAGTTCACACTTTACATTGCTGCCACTGGACATTTCCTGTGTTTATCCTTTATTCTATTTGTTCCCAAGGCCGTAGCCAGCCAATAGTTTCAGGGTGGGTTTGATGACCTCATCCCTCAATTGCCGGAAGTTGGAAAAAATTATAAATTCTAAAAACCTCTAGAAGCTATCTGAAGTGTTTTTATGGCAACAAAACCCCCTAACTGCCAGAGGCTAGAACAAATTCTAAATACTAAACAACTCTAAAAGCTATCTGGATTTTTTTTATGGCAACATAAACCCCTAACTGCCAGAGATTAGAACAAATTCTAATTACTAAACACCTCTAGAAGTGTTTTTATGGCAACATAACACCATAACTGCAAAAGATTAGGAAAAATGATAAATATTAAACACCTCTAGAAGCTATCTGAAGTGCTTTTTATGGTAACACAGCCCCCTAATTTGTACTTGTATCTTAATTTTGATATTGTTTGAACCATAAATAAAGCCATTTATATTTTGTTCATAAAATTTCGGGGGGGGGGTTAACCCCCAAAAGCCCCCTGACTACGGCCTTGATTTGTCCCTTTTACATGTTCCTATCTAGTGTCCTATCATTTTATACCAATTTCCTTTCTCTCCCTTTTGTGTTTTTTGGTTTCCTCTTTTAGAAAGTTGCGTTGTACATTTCACACTCCTCCCTGATGAGTTTCGATAGAATGAAACCTAGGTCGGGGGATTGGGCAGTGATGAACTATTTTCTTCAAGAGGCAGCCATTACCTCTTTCTCCAATGACAGCAATGTAAAGTGTGAACTCTGTTCTTCCTTTCATTGTAAGAGCCATATTGGGTCGGTTCCCTTGTATATGTTTCTATCCACCTTTCCTTTACTTTCTTCCTAATACAAAACAATAACCTCACAAAGAGAAAAGTAGTTTTCCTTATAAAAATCTCCACTTTTGTAAATTATCCTTTAAGTAATTTTAGCGGTAAAATGAGATCTAACAATTTGTTTGTATTTTTTTTATGTTTGTAGCACCGTGTCTTATTACTCGTTCGAGTTATACGCCTATGTACTAATTACGCTAATAGTTTCAGGGATTAGGAAGGCTTAATTGAGAGGAAATGTACCCATATTTGCGTGGAGGTAGAGTGGGAAACCATTTAGGATAAAGCACCCAACCGGGATCGAGTCCCGATCTCCCCTTCTTTGGCAACAATGGCTAGATACGAGTTTTTATAAAAAAATAGCTCAAGCCAAATTTGAGAAGAAAATCGAGTTTTTCTCTTTTCACCCTTAAGTAAACAACCCTTAATTTTAGGGTCGAATTTAGGCCTATGATTCCAAAAACTCCTCGTTGGGAGCCCTATGGAAACCCTAGATAAGTCTATCAAATTTTAACCAAATCAGTAAAATATTTTTGGCTCAAAGCTGAGATACAGACAGACACGCTACCGACAGAGCTAAGTTGTCGGACCTGATATAATAGGTCTCTTCAGAAAGTGAATGTTAAGGTGGGGTGCTAGTGAGCGTGAGCTTAGGGCAGTATTTTTAAAGTTTTTATAACAAACATTTTTTGGCCAAAATAAATCAAATATTTCTTCTATAGAAACATAGAGTTTAGTTTTCTACACATGCTAATCTCAACAGTTATTGAATATCTGTCAAAGGTGTCCTGGAATTTAATGACAACTTTTTCTCTTCATTTAAAAAGTTTGTCACCAAATGCTGCTATACTCATGACAGATATTCAAGAACTGTTGAGATTAGCATGTGTAGAAAACTAAACTCTATGTTTCTATAGAAGAAATATTTTATTTATTTTGGCCAAACATGTTTATGCTATAAAAACTTCAAAAATACTGCCCTAAACTCACACCCACTAGCACCCCACCTTAAATACCTTAAATAAAAGCTAAAATATGGACAAGTATTATTGGAATAGCGCCTACGTGTTGATTCCCCGAACCAAAACGAGTGTCCTTTATGTCGCTGTTGCACGCTGTACCGCTAACAGCCCAGGGAGCGTTTAATCATTTTAAAATTAGGATCCTTTAAGCGAGAGGCGGGCATGCATGCATTTCGTGGAAAGGGGGGATTGAAGGAGAGGTGAGGAGGAGGGGGTTGAACAGTTGCTATCGTAGCAACCTAATTGAACAGCGAGTCATTAATATTGATCATTACTGGGAGGAGAGGTTGACTACTAACGGGGGGTTGCGGGGGGTGGGGGATGTTAAGAGACATTGGGGGAGGAGAGTGGTGATCGAAAGGTTGGTTAGGAGGGGGGAAGGGTAAGATTCTTTAGGGGAAGAAGCTTCGCCGTGGGCTATAGACAAACACTGATACGCACACATCAAACGCACTATGGCGACGTGTGAGTTTGATCCATTCTATAGTCCGATGAATCATGGGATGAAACGTGTAGGGCCTACACGCTCGTGGGTTGATGTATACAAACTCGTTGGTTACGTGTACAAACTTGCTGGTTGATATGTACAAACTTGTTGGTTGACGTGTACAAGCACATGAGTCGATTTTATAATATATAAAGTCAAATTTTCATAGCAATGTCCTTTTATATAATACATACATGCTATTTTTGCGGTCAACATTGATAATATTTTACTATATTATTATTATAATTATTATTATTATTGTTATTTTATAGGTATTGATAATATCTATCAAAAAAGACGGCGCAGTTCCTTTTACTAAACGCATCAATACTTGAACGTATATACAGGCTGTTTCAGTGAAAGCATACAAAAAATTAAACAAGACATAGGGGATGCTCTACCGAACATTTTGAGACAGGGAACGTGAGGTCTGCGAAGAGAGCTAAGGGGGGTATGGGCCTGAACATGTGGGGGAGAGCCTGAAGTATTTCGTATGGGGATATCTCAAATCACTTGAGTATGAGACTCCAGTTGATACAGACTTGGAATCGGTCGCTAGGATTGTCGTCTCCTGTGATGTGATTCGCATGGGATATTTGAACGGGTGCTGCAGAATCTCGTACGCCGATGTCATGCTTGCATTGGGGTTGGTGGCCCTCATTTTGAGCAACTGTTGTGAGGTACGAAATGGTAGGTCTCCTCCGGTTTGGAAATGATATAGTATACTGCACGTAATGTTACAACTAAATGTAAATAAATTACATGTAATGATTAGCTGTGAATAAACCGGACATCAGTAACAGTGTTAGACATGTTTAGCTGGCTTTGCAAACCACACGTTCTCTATATCAAAATGTTCGGTAAAGATGTCTCTTTTAATTCATGTACGCTTTCACTGAAACATGCTGTATGGTGATTTTTTTTTTTCGGCTTTAAGATGTAACCACTCGTAATACAATAATTGTGGTAGTTAATTATTTTTACGTGTTATTCATTTAATGATTTAAAACTAAATCGTAACCAGGTGTCACCCATTCCGTCAACGTGGGCAGATCTGTGAGGATGGATTGGGTTGATTATCCATAAATAATTGTTAGGTTCACTAATAGTCTAGTCATTTATTGAAGTTTATATGGATACCAGTAGAAGTTCCTGGCGTTGAGTGGTAATGCTTTTCTTTTCTGCAAAGCGACAGAAAAAACTCTTTTATTTCTTACAACTCAGGTTTTAATTAATTTAAAAAAATCTAATACAAATTTTTAAATTCTGGCTTCAAGGTGCACATTTTCATGCACAAGGACTACTTTTTTTTAGTGCAACGCCTTTCTACCCTTTCTAGATATAAGCTTACGTACTTATTACGGTAGTGGTTTTGGAGAGCACTTACGTGGAGGGAGAGAAAAAACTTTTTGGAAAAAATCACCCTCAGCACACCCGACCTATATTCGAACCTCGTTCTCCCCGTCAACACCAGGGCAGTATAACACGAGAGTGACACCTTAGACCATTCGGCCACTGAAGCGGGTTTGTCTTTAATAAGATGAAAATTAAGTTTAAATTACCCGTTTCGGTGGTCACATGCTTTAGGGCGTCACTCTCGAAATTGTCTGTGCTGCCTTTGACAGGGAGATTGGGGTTCGAGTTCCTGTTGGGTGAACTGAGGGTCCTTTTCCCCTAAATGGTTTTACACTCTACCTCCACGAAAATGAAGGTACACTCTCTCCAAATTCAACCTTCCTCATTCATAGCACATTAGCGTACATACTTGTACAACCTGAACAGGTAATTTATACTTGGTGGTAAAAAAAACATGTGTGATTGCTAAAATATGAACCAAATGGGTGAGAACAATATCACAGGTACAGTTCTGACAATTTATATTTATCATGACAACACTCCAAGACACGCCATTATAATCTTTCGTACTATTTTTGTTTGATCAACAAATTATTGGGTTTAACTTTATTTACAACCTTGTACTATTTATTAAAAAATAGTGTATTTAACGCTTGTGTGAGTTAGCCCTATTTTCTTCCAAGCGAGGTATCCGAAAGGGAGGAAGCGGTAGATATGATACGGCCTTCTGAAAACACCGCAACTGCAAAACGGCCATAAGATCCAAATTGAGTGCTAAAATATTAACACGACCCCCTTTCGCACTTGGCGTGCTTATTAAATGATGGTGGGTGCGAGCACCCCCCACCCCCCTTCTGACTAGGACACGGCAGTGCGGCCGAATGGAGGGAGAGGGGGGCAGGAAGCCAAATAATAACCTTATTATATTTTAAAATGCTATTCCATGGCTTCCCACCACATATATGTATGTGATGCTGATATGGCGGTATGTGAGTTGTAATGTGTACGTCTAGGAGCAGAACTGCACATATCACATATGTGATAAAACAATAAAAATACACTAAGGAGAAAAATATCACAGGCTTCAGTGGTTGAACTGTCTAAGGCGACACTCTCATGTTGGACTGGCCTGCTGACGACGGGGAGATCGGGGTTAGAATCCCGGCCGGGTCTACTGAGTGTGGTTTTCTCAAAACTGTTTCCCACTCTTCTTCCAGGCAAATGCCGCATTTTATATGCGGGTAGATTACCTCTAAAATGCTTCCTTCCTCATCTTTATCACAATAGAGAAATTATAATATATACATGACCAGTTAGTAATTATACTACTATAATGGCACATGGCTGACTCACTCACTCACTGACATTAATGTTTACCCACTTTCAGAGGAGATAGAAACTTGAAATTTGGCAAACTTATAGCTTCTAGCCTGTAACCGACGGGAAAATTACAAAAAATTAAAAAATTTAATTTTCAACCCCCGAAAAAAAATATTCAAAACGGCGGAGCAACTTTAAAGTCGGTGCGTGGACCTTTCTTTGGAGATCTCTTTTGGCTAAACGGTAAGACCTATCAAAAAACGGATTGCACCAGCAGCTACGGGTTTGGCGAGATAAAGCTAGATTTTTTGATTTTAGGTAAATTTTGCACATTTTCCACATATTTTTTAATTTTCTGACACACTTATGGGACAGCTAGAATCATAAAATTTGGCAGGCATGTTGGCACATCCAATTACCATAAGCGTATCAAATTTGATGACTGGAGGTTTGGGGGCGGAGCCCCCAACGTCCAAAGCGAGTGTATATATATATATATACACGGTATGTGTATAAAAAGAAAGGTATTCAGTTGTCTCGACCCCTTGGAGAGAGAAGTATAGTGATGTCAAACTAATCGAACTCAAGTATTTGATAACATTTCACCGTTTAAGCTGGGTATCTATTGTTTTCATAAAATTCTCCCCAGGGATTTTTGGAGTTAGATTTCTAACGCTAGAATTAAGAGTAGTTTGCTGAAGAACAAAAAGAGAAAAATCGATTTCCTCAAAATTAGTTCTAACGATTCTTATTAACTTTCGTATCTAGGCATTAATTAGTATCACAAACAAAATGAAATCCCTCATTTTTTCATGAAAATGACTTTGAGGTCACTTAATTCTATAAAAATAAATCAAATTTTGAAATCCCCACAATTATTTGAAATATGGAAATAGCTCATAATTGTAAAGTTGTAGTAACTTTAAAAATAAAATAACTTTTACTTGGTATAGGCCTATATTTTTAAGAAACCAAAAGTTTTCTACCTATTGGCAAATATATGTTTTAAATTGAGGTCTTGGAAATCGGGATTTGATTACTATGCTTTTTATTGAACAGAGTTTTTACTTTTTTCTCTATGTTTCTGTAAAAGTGTATATTATTTCATTTATGCTCTTTGGTGGAATGGAGTGTTATTTTATTCCATCAAGTTTCTGCTTAAATATCTATTATTTAATTTCACAACTCTTCAAGTTTAAAGTAAATGTCTCCCTTTCTAGATAAAGGAGATTGAAGGTCTGTGCAGTGCACACTATAATTTATTTTAAAATATGATAAAATTGTTTCACTGGTCTCAAATCCTTTGTTTTATCTAAAGTATAACCACGATTCGATGCCTGACTAGAACTGTATTACCTTCCTAAGTTAGTGGTTATCCGTGTAGTGAGAATGGGCTCTTAAGATGCCTGACTAGAGCTGTATTACCTTCCTAAGTTAGTGGTTATCCGTGTAGTGAGAAGGGCTCTTAAGATGCCTGGTTAGAGCTGTATTGCCTTCTTAAATTAGGGATTATTTGTGGCGTGGAACGGGCTCTTACAAGTAACGTCTGATAATCAAATTAAATAGAAGGCAAATAGATTGGCAAATTAATTTATAAACATCCTGCCTAAGTATAATTGTCAAGCGATGAGCGATAATTTCTCTTTAATGTTATAGCCCCTAAGCTGGGTCACTAGCACCTGGGATTTATTGAGTGTATCGCACCCCACGTGAAATTTCCCCCCACACTTTTTTTTTATTGTTCTTTGGTTTTTTACTTTGTTGCTGCCGCTATATCCCATTGTTGTTGGTTTGTTTTTCTACAAAATGTGTAACCCCTCCCCCCTTCTTTCTTTCTGACGTTTTGAACGCTCCATACACCCCACACGTGCACTATTAACCAGAATAGGGCTGCGTCCCAATGCTCGCGCGCACACACACACACACACACACAGTGTTTACCAGTGGCGTTGGAAGGAATGTTGCCAGGGTAGCATCTGCCTGGAAACGCTCTACCTTATCTTGATAAAGTAAAGGGATCTAATTACTTTGCCTATTTTGTGTATTATAAGCTATTTTACATCTTAACTCGACACGACATAGCACTCAAAGCACTAACTCTCTTTGACGCTATTGATTGAAATAGAAAGAGAGGGTAGAAAAATTAACAGTTCACATTGTAAGACCTCTTTTTATTTTACTTATTTATTTGAGGTATTTAACGTGTCCTTTCTGAACCGACGGATTATGTTAGCACACGAGAATTTCTATGAGCGAGAGTGAAAAGGCCAGCCAATTTTGCCGGGAAAGGTATTTTTCACATAGGCCCTACTTTACATGATTCTTTTACATGCCATTATCGACTTGGGACCGACGACTTTACTTCTCCTCCGAAGGAAGTTGTGCTGCGGATTTTTATCGCTCAAGAAACATCCATCAACCCCAGTTGGGTTTGAACCCACTATCATCGGGTCCTAAGGTGATAACTTTAGCCCAAGACCACCGAGGTGGAGGATAGGCCTCCTGTTTATGTGCTTATAACACTCCCTCTTCCACTAACGAGTATAAACACACACACATTAACATGTTTATATAAGTATGAGTTGTCTAAAAAAAATCCACACATTTGTAAGATCGATTTCTCTGAAATTTTGGTACCCACAAAGGTTCTCACATGGTCTAAGGCATCAAGTTCGCAATAGACTAAATGGCAAGTCATAGTGAAGCACGACTATGGTTTTTCCGTTCCTTATAACGCGGGCTCATTTCCTTTAAAATTACCTTTATCATCGTAATTCCTAAATTAAGTTGTTAGTAACTACTGTGTTGATTTACTGAACGTTGTGAGGTTCTGTTTTAAATCAACCAC
The DNA here is from genome assembly GCA_902155825.1 of Timema genevievae. Lineage (NCBI taxonomy): Eukaryota > Metazoa > Arthropoda > Insecta > Phasmatodea > Timematidae > Timema > Timema genevievae. The sequence goes on along the minus strand of CABFWO010003906.1, from coordinate 55,804 downwards.
TTGGGATTTCGTCCATCTGTCCTGTGTCCAGATATTTGTCCTACGATTAGTGCCAAATACTTAGACTAATTTTAACAAAATTTGGCAGGGATATTCTTTAAACCTAAGACAAACGACTGTTGTTTTATATATTTATTTAATTTACGTTAATTGTGAGATTGACGTCTTAAAACACGCGATAAAAGATTATTCTCTATAAAAACAATGCATTGTCGAATAGAGTAATAATTTGTTTTCAGTCCAACTTGGAAGGTATTTCAACTTGAAATTAAAAAATAATCGTTAGACTGTAGTAACGATAATAACATGGAGTGAGGTCTACTGTTAACAGAACTACTAGTAAGATTGTAGTAACGATAATAACATGGAGGGAGGTCTACTGTTCACAGAACTACTAGTAAGGCTGTAGTAACGATAATAACATGGAGTGAGGTCTGCTGTTCACAGAACTACTAGTAAGACTGTAGTAATGATAATAACATGGAGGGAGCGAGGTCTACTGTTCACAGAACTACTAGTAAGACTGTAGTAACGATAATAACATGGAGGGAGGTCTACTGTTCACAGAACTACTAGTAAGACTGTAGTAACGATAAGAACATGGAGGGAGTGAGGTCTGCTGTTCACAGAACTACTCGTACACTAATAAACAATATATTGGCTTGGTAAATTTTTAATAATTAATATTTAAACAACTAATACTCATTTAATAATATTGGCAGAGAAGACGTGCTAAAATTCTGAGGGTCCTTTTTACTTTAATTGATGTCATGTCTATTAAAGATATATTGTTAAGAACTTAACACTTTTTTTAAATTTCTATTTCTTTGCAAATCTGTCTCCATAAACTTCAAATACATCTAATCAATAATTGAATAAAATATTATGAAAGGTAATATACGTTGTAGCCCATTTCCTTATCTAATAAAATTTTTTTAAACATTACAAAAAAAATTAAGGCATTGTTGCATAGTAATAATTATTTTAATTAATTGCATTAAAATACATGATATATGAATTATTTCATGGAATTTGGCCAAAGTTTTGATAAATTATTAGAATTTGAGATGTTTTTAAATTGATTTGAAATATTTAGAGCCTAAATAAATATTCTTTCTTAATTTTTATATAAATAGGTCTATATCTGATCAACTTTAACTTGGTAGAAAGGAATTGTGATAGATACAAATGTTTTTGGTGGTAAACATTTATAACATTTTAATAATTAATTTAATTATCACCGCGTCTTACCTGTTAGATTTGTACGTAGGGCCTATTTATGATATTTACTCTAATGGGGTAGGGGTGAGAAAGGAATGATTTTAGTGGTCATATACCCGCATTTTCGTGGAAGGAGAGTGGGAAACCATTTAGAAAAAATCAGACTCTGATTCGAACCCCGATCTTCCCGTCAATAGCAGGCCAGTCTAACATGAGAGTGACACCTTAAACCATTTGACCACTGAAACGGGCTTTTACTATATTATTATTGTTACTTTATAGGTGTTGATAATATCTATCAAAAGTGACGACATGACGTATGAATATATGAGAGTTATTTTATTAACTTTTATCACTGTCAAAAAAATAGTAATTTCCTTTCTAAATCTGACTGTAAATAAGACCTATAAATCAATATTTTAACCAATATATCCATCATACCGAATGTTGTTGGATCCACTAATTATTTTTGTGACCATATTCCATGACTTTATAGCATGACGGCATGACCCATATACAATCTAACAAACACCAACTTAAATAAAAAAGTAGTTAGATTAGAACACTCTCTCGTCGTCGCATCAAATATTCACTATCATTTCTCAATGCGGTGCCCAAGGGAACTAACTGCGAGGCAATGATGATGATGATGATGATTACCTCTCCATTTTTCATATCTCCCTGGACGCCTCGGCGTGTTGGAAGCCATCAAATCGCAGCGCCGCATTCACCACCATCCTTTCAGAGCGGAATTATCTTCATGCACAATTGAACAGGCATTTGTCACAGAGGGCGTATTTTGACCGGATTGCCCCGGATGAGGAAAGAGGTGGGGGGGAGGTTAACCAACACAACTGTAGCAAATATTATTTACCGAAATAATTACCTTTTTAGAAGCTATAGTGAGAATCAAATTTGTGTAGTAGGAGAGATATAAAAACTCGATTTTGAGGCGTGATGTCGTGTCCTTGAGGTTATCCTAGGGCTATCTTTGACAACTCACGAAGGATATCTTTAAGAAGTTCCGAGGACTATATCTGAAAACATCTGAGGGCTACTTTTAAAACTTCCAAGGACCGCCTTTGGGAAATTCTGATAAATAAATCTGAAAACGATTAACTGTCACCTTAGAGCAATATAAGAAACCTATTGGTTCAGGTGAGGGATTACTTTCTTGTTTATTATTTACAATAGACTAGACTGCCGACGATGGGTTCGATCCCCGTCGGGTGTACTGAGGATGGATTTTCCTAAATGGTTTCTCACTCCCTCTCCATGCAAATTTGGGTGTACTTCATCTAAATTCATTCTTCCTCATCTTTAACCCATGATCGTAATTAGTACATAGGCGTATAACCCGAACGGGTAGTAAGACGTGGTGTTAAAAAAAACTTCAGGGAAGGAATGCTGAGGCACTATGCCATTTCAGTGTCATGTCGTGGAGTGCTGCCAGATTAAGCAGAGCTCAATAAAACATTATCTGTGATATCCCCTCACCCAATTTGTCTCCATTTGACCAATCATAAATATGAGCTGTCCTACATACCTCAAATGGAAATGTATTTTTGTAACAGTTAGGGCTCATTAGGCTACAAGTACTTGCAGTATAAACTGATTTGATCTACAAATAAAGTGTGAGAAGAATCCATACGTTTTATTGTTAGAGAGACGTGAACAAACGAACTAGACCTATACAGAATAAGTCGTCTGCATACAAACTCAGTACTAAATAACCCTGTTGACGCTCGCAACATGATTAGCTATATACGGTCTAATTTTTTTTGGCACAGCCTCATACTATCCATTCGGATTATACGCCAATGTACTAATTACACTAATGTGTTAGGAAATAAGAAGGTTAAGAGTGCACCCACATTTATGTGGAAGGAGAGTGGAAAACCATTTGGGAACACCACCCTCAGTGCACCCAACCGGGATCGATCCCCGATCTCCCCATCTTCGGCAGTGCGTTAGATAATCTAATTTTTATTGGAAGACTTCTAGAAAAGCTAATAAATCTACTTTTACGCATTTATACGCCAAGTCATATGATTTGCAGCTGTCAATATTGATGGATATTTTTAATATCTCAAGTATAACATTAATTATATAGTAAAATCTTATCATTGATAACTGTAAACAAAAGTTTGTATTTTTTTAAAGTTACTTACTGCCAAAATCTTTTTATAGAACACGTGGTACTCTTCACTTAAAAGGTGGTGTATCGCCACTTCTCCTATCTTATGTAAGAAGTGACGAATACATTAACAAAATATAGTAGGTTACCTGGCGGTCTAGGGGTAAGGTGTCAGACTTCTGTGCTGAGGGTCCGGGGTTCAATCCTTAGACCCGGCACAGATTTATCTGAGTGCCAAACCCTTCCTTCACCTCTGACAATACGTGTATTAATCCACAACTTGTGAATGTGTGGAATACCAGGCCTCCACCGTGGTTCGGATTCCACGTTAAACTGCAGGTCCTCCATTTCATCTCACAATCACCCTACCATTACACATTAGAGTAAGTGCGTATAAATCGAACGAGTAGTAAGACGCGGTGCTGATAATGATAATGATAATAATGATAATAATAATGATAATAATGATAATAATAATAATGATAATGATGATGATGATAAAATATACAATAAAGGAAGGGAAAGACCAAGCATAAGAGAGATATACAAGTTTAACAAATCAGTTTATTTAAATTCAAACAAGACGAAACAAATCACAAATGGTTAGACGAGATATTATCCAAAACATTCCCTTGTTTATTAAAGGAAATTAAATCAGCTACTTTAGACATTGTTATCTCAATCGGAAACATTAGGTGTGAAACACCCTGGTTAAGGCTGCCCGCCCACTAGAGGCGAGGTGCGGCACGGAGAACATTTCCTCTTGAGAAAAATATGTATTAACAAATGGAAGGACGTCCACTAGAGGCAAGTGGACGGAAGAGCGGTGGAGCAAGGCGCGGTAATATTTGATTCGGAACATTCCGTACGTCTTCGGGAGGTCTCGGCTAGCTCGCTACGTGGAGAGTTCAGTTTCAAAGCCTACAAGTGGATTGGGAGGGGGAGGTTAACATCTTTGTATTGTTTCACGCTGTTGTTGTTGTAGATTAGGCCTGCTTATAAAGATAAGTTTATGAATGTAGATAACTCAAGAAAAGGTGTTTTTTGCAGTTTTTATAGCAAAACTTTTTTGTCTAATATAAATAAAATATTGCTCCGTTAGAAACAGAGAGTTTGATTTCATTCACATGATGACTTCAACAGTTGTTGAATATCTGTCAAGAGCATAGCGGCATTAGCTGAGAAACTTTTTAAACGAAGATAAAAAGTTGTCATCAAATTCCAGGACAACCTTGATAGATATTCAACAACTTTTCACGTAACGTTAAATTTTCTTCCCTGGTCAAATCTTTACGTTAAGTTAACGTTAAATGAAGTGCATCGTGACGGCTTCCATTTAGAAACACGAGGCGAAAATTTACGTTACGTAACGCGTACGTTAAGTGAACATCAAGTGAACGTTAATTTGAGGGTGATACTATATTATAAGAGTGAAGAAACTGCTACCATCTCTCTTTTTTTTTTACCAGTTTATATTTTTAATCACGGGTAGCACCGGGTAGGGTCCCGAGAGAACAAACGCCCAATTAAAAACCTAACCTAACTGACGTCATAGCAAGAGAAACCTACCTACACATTATAGGCCTTATTTCCTCCCTCTTTCCTTTGTGTATCCACCACGGTGGCTAGAGGGTGGCGAGGAGTGATTTTTCTTGAGGTGAAAGTATGTGTGAAAGAGGAAAATGAAAACTATAAAAGGGGGTTGGGGGGTAGAGGGAAGTGGTATAGAGAGGAGAATTGGGGGGAGGGAGTTTGTGGTAACTCATCCGTTATGCCATACTCTCCCGAGTTTTGAAGTCATTAATTTAGGAGCCGCTACTAATTAAGTCGTAAAGTGTCACTTGTGTGTAACTCCACGCCGCAAGGCTCATCTATCACGGTTGGAGCTCGCGGGCGAAGGCGTGGAGGGACGGCATACAGTTAGACAGACAGACAGACTTGAAACCGCGGAGAGGACTAGCGACATACACAAAGAGTAAGATTATTGTTGACGAGGAGGTTGTGGTGAGGAAGTGTCCGAAGAGGGATTAGAACAGGGGACTTTGAAGAAAAAATAACGAGTTTCAAGAGTGGCTCCGGGGCTTGTTGCCACTTGACGGGACTGTACTAGTAGATTGCTTACTTCAGGATGGCGTGTGTGTTGTTTCTTGACGAGACTGTACTAGTAGATTGCTTACTTCAGGATGGCTTGTGTGTTGTTTCTGGATGAGATTGTACCAGTAAATTGTTTACTTCAGATTGGCTTGTGTGTTGTTTCTTGACGAGACTGTACCAGTAAATTGTTTACTTCAGGATGGCTTGTGTGTTGTTTCTTGACGAGACTGTACCAGTAAATTGTTTACTTCAGGATGGCTTGTGTGTTGTTTCTTAACGAGACTGTACTAATAGATTGTTTTCTTCAAGGTGGCTTGTGGGTTATTTACATGGTAAGCAAGTCTTGGTGAGACTGTACTTTTGAATTATTATTTTATCCAGGGGTGGTTAGGTTTTCAAGCTAAGAAAGCCTAGATAGGACTGTACTTGCTTCACCTTCAATATTAAGATCGACCGCTATGGTAAAAAGATACACTGTTATTATCGCATTAGTAACAAAGAACAATACATTGAATCTAACGTTTGAGGAAATTGCAGATCTTATGGAGAAAAGATTTATATTCGCGCTCTCTCGGCTAAATGTTGCCAGATCGTCTGGCTTTCAGCTAAGTCTGAAGGTGGTGGGTTGGGGAACTGGCAACATCGACGGACCAGCGTTGCGAAATTGACTTATATTTGAGGGAAGATTGACCACACAAAAACAAGAGAATTACAAAGCTTTTTCCCAATTGTGTATTTATTTATTATTTGGGGTATTTATCGTGAACTTTTTAAACTGACTGATTATATCAGCACACGAGAACTTCTATGAGCGAGAGCAAAAGGTCTAACCAATTTTGCCGGGAAAGGTACTTTCACATACCTTCGGGGGATATTTTACATGCCACAATCAATATGGAACCGACGTATTTACTTCCCTCCTATGGAAGTTGTACTGCAACTTTTTATTGCTAAAAAAAATCAGTAAAATCCGACCGGGTTTGAACCCATGAACATCGAGTCCTGAGGCGAGCACTTTACCCCAAGGCCACCGTTTTCGACTTCCCAATAATAGCCGTGCAATTCTCTGAGATGATACTCCGTGTAGTCGGGAAATATACTTCAGTTTAGTGAAATAAAGACAGCACCCTTAGAAACAGATTGTTTAATTTTTTTTTTGCTAAGTCATAAATCTAACAATCAATAAACAATTACAAAATGCTGCACGGTTCGGATGTTACAAAACGTTGATTTATAAATTAACTATTTCCTTTATTTGTATTCGGCCACATTTATATTTTTGACTTTAGAAATCTGACCAAGTTTATCAAAACGGCAACATATGCATCATCTAAACCACTATAGATGACATAACGACACCAGATAAGCATGAGATAATATAAAAGAAATAAAAAGAATCATTAATCTGTCCAGAATGTCCAGCGTTATTCAGTATATCTCTAGTAAAGTGGTATAGAATTTAAATCTTCTTTCAAATGTAACTGTAAATTGTGCCCAGAAATGAGTCGCTTTTACAGGCGCAATTTATGAGCGAACGTTTCCCAGTTATCTTGACACTCGAGCGGTCGGTTATATAGACCGTTAAGCAGCCAACGCACTTTCAGATGAAAACATCTTTACATCCATAGACAAAACATAGAGTAGCGCATGAGGTCTTCACTGTATTCTCCATTTCTCAGTTTCTCGTGGTCTATTTCAAAGGTTAGGGAAGATGAGTTTAAGGATTTAGAATGACATTCAAATTTAGACTAGATGGAAAANTTATATACAGCTGGTAAGGATCAAACCTCGATCTCTTAGCCAAGAGTTAGAAGTGTTAAACTTTTACTTTTACCATAAAATAACTTACAAATTATAATCAATAGCTACTATTTAACACAAAAACCAAATAAAAATCTTACTACATTCCTGATTACTAAAACAAACTCCATGACGTCAGCTCGCAAGACTGCTGTAGGCCAATAGACCGAACAGCCGTCACATGTTGATGAAGATAGTATCAACATTTGCGTATAGAGTGTGTCAAGTGTTCAGCACAACTAACCCTCCGGCCATTGATCTCAGTTTTCTAACCCAGAGTCACTACTTTTTAATTAAATTAACTCCCCATTTGTCCTCACGAGGCTGAGTAGACCCCGTTCCGTTCCAAACCTACTGCTTCACAGAAAGATACGGAAGCGCCGGGGATCGAACAGCCTTTGCTAAAAATAAATATTAAAAAAACCTGTCTAGTACCCACTTTACAACCTGACATCTCCCTTAAACTATACTATTATAAGTCTATGCATGCCACCATCAAATTTTCAACACTTGTTTGCGGGCCCAGAATGGAGGCAAAGCAGGAAACGTGTCGTTTACTCGTTTTGGGAACTAACATAAAATGGTTTCCAGACTACATTTTAAATTTAAACTTGATATTTAAAAGATAAGATAAAAATAAAGTAGATACATTCTAGAAAAAAAAACTAAACTATTTTCGTTTAATTCGTGGCATCTGTTTGTATTTTACTTAACGAGTTACTAAAACGCCGTATAAAAATAAACACGCCAGAAAATAAAAAGTAAATAAATCAAATATCCTGTTTGTTCTTCGCTGAAGCTGTGCTAAGAAATAATAATTATGAAAGGAATGTTCTTTTCTTTTTTTATAAGAGCAACTCGCCAAATTTTTATGATTTTATTTTAATTAGTCTGGTTGCCTGTAGTGACTATTGGAATATTGCCAAGTGAAGGTAGGCTTGACGGGACTGTACTAGCAAATTTTTCCTTTCATTCAGAATTAAACTCTCTTTCTTCAGCAGATACGTTTTATTTTTAAATTTAAATTTCTTAAAGACTAATTTAATACCAGTAGGCTATTACCCGCTTCGGTGGCCGCGTGGTCTAACGCGCTAATCTCGTGTTGGTCTAGACTGTCGAAGAGGGGGAGACCGGAGTTTGATCACGGTCAGGTGCACAGAGCGTGGTTTTCCACTCTCCCCTCTATGCAAATGGGGGTGCATTTGCTCTAAATTAGGCTTCCTTAATCCCCAACGCGTTATTGTAATTAGTACATAGGCGTATAAACCAAACGGGTAGTAAGACACAGTTCTAAGAAAAATACCAGTATTAAAATTTAACAACCCACATAGTTGTAATATAACAGTGTTTATAAAGTTAGGTTGAAATGTATTGGATAGATATAATACAAATATTACTAAACTTAAGTATTTTCTTATGAAACGCTACTCTCTATATCTTTTTTTAGATCAAACAACTTCCCCCCCGTTTTTTATAGAGCATTTCACATTATTAGGCCTACAGATTGCACTATTTCAATCTCTTCTGAGCTGTAAACTTTCCTTATTTTATTATATATAAACCCACTTCGGTGGGCGCATAGTATAAGGGGTCACTCTAGCTATAGACTGAACTAACGCCTGACGGGGAGATCGGGGTTCGATCCCCTGTTGAGTGTACTTTTTACTTTCATGACTGTTTCCAGCCTAAGGTCTAAGTCAGTTTTTTATTCAAGCCATATATTTTCCACTACCAGCTTGCTAGGCCTGTCGTAGCTTCATATGACTTATAATCTAACTTAAGACTAAGACAGGTACAACATCCAGTACCCGATCGTTGAATAATCACTGTGAAAGGGTTTTTCACCAATGATACACTTTTCGGCCATGCCGGGAATAGAATCCCGGGACCCTTATATCAGTAAACAGTCTACCGACTGAGCTAACGTGTCGAATTGTTAGGTATACTGAGGGCTGTTATCCTAAATTGTTTTTATCCCTATTCCTCCTCACAAATGTGGGTACACGTACTCTAAGTTTAACCTTCCTACTCCTTAACGCACTAAAAAAATCAGTATATATGCGCATAACCTGGATGGGTGGTAATTGTTAAGACGTGCTGCTAAAAAAAATAGCCTTGCTGAGATTGGACTAAGCTCTTTTAAAAAAATCTCTGTGGAGCTAATGATCGTGTATCATTTCGTAATTCATAGACTTTAAGTTTATTTTAAAAGACAACCATTAGAGCCATAAGTCCTTGAGTAAGTAGTCTCTAAATTATTCCTGTGCTAAGAGAGTAAGTGGCCAGCCAACTCCTGGCAAGCCATCTCAAAGCGTGTTTTCCACGCCATCTTTTCATCTTGGGGGAAAGTTAAGGGGACGGACAGATTTACGGCGCGGAACTATCGGCTTGAAATCCCCCCCCTCCCCCTGTGGACTTATCTCACGGTCTACTTGCATCGTTTTGCCCGCAGGTTTTCAGCATGTGCTCCGTTGCCAAGTAATTATCCACAAGTCGGCTGACGACTAATTGGGACGCCGCGGCAACAAATAATGTTATTAGTTGGGAGGTGTTGGCTTCGGCGGGAAAGATGCCAGCAGGAGGGCTGTGTGCTGAGCGAGGGTTGGCCCGACCTTATCTCAGTGGCCTGACGTGGAATGTTGCCAGGTAGAGGGCTGTGTGCTGAGCGAGGGTTGGTCCGACCTCATCTCAGTGGCCTGTCGAGGAGTGTTGCCAGATAGAGAGCTGTGTGCTGAGCGAGGGTTGACCCGACCTCGTCTCAGTGGCCTGTCGTGGAGTGTTGCCAGATAGAGGGCTGTGTGCTGAGCGAGGGTTGACACGACCTCGTCTCAGTGGCCTGACGTGGAGTGTTGCCAGATAGAGGGCTGTGTGCTAGGCGAAGGTTGGTTTAACCTCATTTCAGTGGTGGGGTATATTATTTTGACAGGGTAAGCAAAGCTACAGTCCAATTTTCACAAGAAGAACCTTATCTGACATCTAGAAAAGCTATTGTATCTACTTTCATGATATCATACGTCAAATCATGAGATCTGTAGCTGTAACTTTTGTAGTTATTAATAATCCTATATATTATTTCTGTTGTCAACATCCCAGTTTCTCAGCTAATACAAAGCCTACAGCGATGAATAAGGTATCAATAGATAGGATTTTTTTTTACCGACTTCTGACATAGCATACTCAGTTTACGTTAAAACACATTGTTTGTTTGAAATTTAAGTTAAAAGAAAAATCTAACTATAATTTTGTATCAATTACCGAAAATAAACTCTCTTTGCTATTTTGTATATACACTTCGCTGAGTATTTAATTTCAACAATCCAACAAAAGACTAAATTTTTTTTGGAGGTTGAATGTGCGAAAGTTTCGCAAGGGTTTACTGGTATATATCAAATAACACAAATAATCTAGTTAAATATCATCAATGTAAGCCTCAAAACAATGTGTTTGTATTTTCGAAAAGGTCTTTCCTATAAAAATTGGACTAGACATTAAACTGAATCTGTGAAATATTCTCATAACCCAGTATAACAATCACCAGGTATCAACGAAAGTAAGTATACACCCCATGTGAAATTTGTGGAGAATTTCACAATATGTCTGATTGGACATATCTGGAGTTAGTTGATGATAGCATAATCATAGGTACAGTTTTAACAAGTACTGCTTAACCTGGCAACTCTCCACGACACAACACTGCCTCACCCACTTCCTTAGCCACGCGGTATAACGTGCCACTCTCGCAGTAAGCCAGGCGATGACGGGGAGATCGAGGTTCAACTCTCGGTCGGGTGTATTGAGGTTTTTTTAAAAAAATAATTTTCCACTCTATCTACACGTAAATGAGGGTACACTTCCTATGAATATAACCTCCCTAAAGCCTAAGATTACTAGCGTAACTATTACATAAGCGTATAATCCGAACGGGTAGTAAGACGCAGCGCTAAAATAAAACACTGCCTCGTCTACAGCCGCGGTAAGATGAGGTCTAAAATTATTTCATTTATCTAACTAAGCGGACAGTTATTTTATGTATTATATAAAATAACTGTCCGCTTAGTTATATAATTGAAGTCAAACGAAACTAATTATGTTTATCAATTAATACGGGTTAAAAATATAATTATAGCTAAAAGACTGTAATGCCATCGACACAGTTTAGACATTATTGTACACTTAATGTGGTCAGAAAAAAACCAAGTGGCTTGTCATAAAGTGCCACCAGGGTAGTTCAGATATTGTTAAAATTGTAATTGGGATATATTTTCACTATAAATATACCCATTTGACCAGCCATCCACTTAGGTTCTTCTCTACACACCTTATATGGGAACATATTTCCATTGATACCTTGCCAATAATATTCCTATAGCCTACAAGAGTGGCGTGGAGAGTTGTCAGGTTAGGCAGGGCTGGTTAAAACTATACCTGAGATGTGTTCTCACCAACACGGCCCCCATTTCATCAGTCACTCATAGGTTCTGCCTGTCTTGACTTATGAGTGTTTTACTGAGAGATGATAATAATAATAATAATAATAATAATAATAATAATAATAATAATAATAATAATAATAATAATAAAAATGTGCATCTGGGATACATTACTCGTAGCCCTGTAGTGAAAAGATTAGCCAGAAATAATATACTTTTGCCCAGAGGACGCCCGTATGAACAAATCCTACATACTTTCCATGGAGGCTCTTTCTATGTCCTGATGAGATGAGATGAGATGAGGTGAGTGTGATAGTGAGTATGAGGGTGTGGTATAAGTGGAAACACTTAAACCTAGCTTTAAGCCTAAATAACCAAACCCCGGTGGCCGTTGGGATCACTCCCCTTAAAGCAGAAATACCCAAGGTACCAGTTGGGAATCGAACCCGGGACCCCTAGGCTCGTAGCCAGGCGCATTGACCACTACACCACGGACCCAGTTTGCTGAGAGATGAGACCATATCTCAGGTACAGTTTAAGCTAGCTCCACGTACCTTATCAACACGCCACGACACGCCACTGTTGTGGACAACACTCACGCCGAGACAGGGGCGCGCGGTAGCTTAGCACGCGGCCAGCGGGTGTGCGCCAACCGCTAGTAGGGAGCTGAATGTCTCTTGTCTTGAGACGATCTGTCCCGCCAGTAGGACGGGTATGAAATACTCTCATTAGTAACCTCCATTGCTCCTCCCATCACTCAACCGACAATCAACCTCTAACGTCTCTCTCGGCGAGCTCGAGAGGGTTGCAGTTGACGCGTAGAGAGGTACACCCTCCTCCGGTATCGTAAGTTATACTTCAATTGCCCGACGAATAGCCTTTTGTAGCAACTAAAACGTAATCCTTATCTAATCACGTCTTACTACCTGTTCGGATTATACGCATATATGATTATTATTCTAATGGGGTAGAGATGAGGAAGGAAGCATTATTATTGGTAGTATACCAACATTTGCGTGGAAGTACACTGAGAAACCATTTTAGGAAAAATCCTCCTCAGAAGATCTGACTGGGATTCGAACCCAGATTTCCCCGTCTTCCACATGACAGTCCAACACGAGAATGACGACTTATACCGTTAGGCCATTGAAGCGGATAGCAATATTACTAATTTTTTTTGAGTCTACAACATCTTGGAGGAAGGGGAGTTATCCTGTAAAAGATAGCATGTAGCAATGCCAGCAACACCGACCAGGTAAGGACCGCTTTGGGCTACGTTCAGATTGGGGCGGATTCTTACTCGCGGTTTGATTCACACCGAAACTGGCAGCTGTTCAGCGGTCGCAGAACTAGTGTTGATTCGATGAAACGGGTGACTGCGAGCCAAGCTCAAACATGAAGGTTGAAGAAGCATCGTGTTTTTGGCTTCCCTACAAACAATTTAAAGAAAATTGAAAAAGAGACAATATTGGGTGTAGCCAATATTAATTGACAGGCTCACTCATGACCACTTTGCTAGCCTGTATCCTAAGTTGAAAAAGCATTTCCAACAATTCCTACAAACCCCCGTGTTTCATTATCTTGTAGGAATAATTTTGACACTCCATGTCCCATACGGCAGGCTTTTTTTCCCCCACCCTGTTAAAAAAAATTGCTAACGAAACGCTCCATAATTCACTCTTATGTTCACGTCTGAACCGCATGAAATCCGCGCGCCAACTGAGCGACCTCTAGTTAATTCATAGAATTCGAGCCGCGCGGATAGACCGCGGGATCGTGTTTTCTTGCGGTCGGTCTGCGGAAACCGCGCGGGCGATCGCACCGCCCCAATTCGTGAGAACGAATGTAAGGAACTATATACATCTTGATACAGTGCGGATTTTTTTTTACCGCGGACGGGAACTAGGGATATAACAGGTTGTGTCATAAGTTGGAATTACCAGACCCTCTGCCTGAGCTCATATTATGTTCTGCTAGTCGGTGTCGGCTCTACAATCGGTACAGACTAAGCTAGAAATTTTATGAAATAGACATTTCGAATCTATATTTGCAATTATCAATTCGGAAACATTAATAAAATTAACGGATAGAGTTAGGTTAAGAAACAAATGAATTCTGAAAAACGACATTGTGCACTACAAACTTCTACAAAGTAAAATTATCTGGGTATAAAAATAAAGGCATTTATATATGATTAAAAATTATGTAATTTAACCACTTTTAAACTGTTTATATACCAAACATTATTTTTCTTTAACATATTATAGATATTTCATTGTGTACACTTCATATAAATGTGTAGTTCCACTAGATTTCAATCCCATACATTAATTACTTTACCTTTAAAAACTGTACATGGAAATCATAAAATAGAAAGTTTGACCCCTTTTAACCGGTGAACTGTAATTATTTGAAATCATTGAATCAGTATTTATAGCTTATAATTAATTATATGCATGTTAAAATTGTGCATTACACCCTACATCTTTACTGTCGATTTAACTTACGTTAGTTTGTATTTTTATTTATTTATTTATTAGGAATATTTAACGTGAAATTTCTGAACTGACTGATTATATCAGTACACAAAAGTTAGTTTGTAAGTTATGTGATACTATCTGTGTTTTTATAAATTATACGTTAAATACTCACAATGAAGGATGAATATTATTAGCACTATACAAGCTTACAGTCTTTAAAGTGTATGTATAGCTGTGTACGACAAAACGCTGTACACTATCACGTACGACCACTTAGGTCACAGATGAGAGAATTTCGAGGTCACGTCTAGAAAAAAGTATTGGTGTTTCTTCTGTCCTCGTTTCGTGAACGTGATCTAAGACTTCTTTGATTCCCTCCACCCTTTATAGCTCCTCCCCCTATCCTCTCCCCAAACCGTACCAAGAAGACTTGCTCAACAGATAGCAATTAAATCTTCAATAGTGTAACTCTGACTTAAGTCTGGTCTCTTCACTCAATTATAACTGTGTGGAGAACTTCAGTTGACTCCCCCCCCCCCTCCCCACACCACCTTATCACTCCAACCTCTCTTTAGTACAGGATGTTTAAAAATGTAGTTTACTGTTTTTCAAGGTCAAACCGTATCTGATATTCATGTTTAAGGCTAGTTTTTTATCTGTAAATATTTATCATTTATTATTTAGCATCGCGTCTTACTACCCGTTCGATCTATACGCTTAAGTACCAATTACGCTAATGGGCTAGGAATTGGGAAGGTTGAATTTAGATGAATTGAACCGTATTTGCGTGGAGCGAGAGTGGAAAACCATTCAGGAAAAAAAAAACAGTTCACC
>CABFWO010003906.1:0-37806 GCA_902155825.1 Timema genevievae | reverse complement strand
ACCAACTGACCCTACTAGTGAAATGAGTAGTGAGGTAGTTTCCTGTTGCTTTCCTCACTGAGCCAGAAGGTACTATTGCACATCAGTCTGCCAAGCTACCAACTGACCCTACTAGTGAAATGAGTAGTGAGGTAGTTTCCTGTTGATTTCCTCACTGATACAGAAGGTACTATTGCACATCAGTCTGCCAAGGCACCAACTGACCCTACAAGCGACACCTTCACTCCATTCATCACTGGAACTATTATTGATAGTATCGTTCATACCTCTGCCACTTTCATATTTATCAGAGTTATAAGTGAGACTGGGACAGATCGATGAAACTAACAACTTGCTCTAGCCCATACCAGAAGATATAAAGCATTGTAAACACTATATCTGACCAGGCTGAAACAGATCAATGAAAGTAACAACTTGCTCTAGCCCATACCAATAGATTTAGTGCATTGTAAACACTATATCTGACCAGGCTGAAACAGATCAATGAAAGTAACAACTTGCTCTAGCCCATACCAGAAGATATAAAGCATTGTAAACACTATATCTGACCAGAGATGGAAAAAGAGCTATCCAGTCAACTCAGCAAATCTCACTAAAACTACCAAATGTATTTGGAATTATAAATTAAATGCAATTAAGGGATGGTATATATTTGCGAGTTAAGGGCAGTATTTTTGCAGATTTCATAGCAAGAAAAATTGTCCAGAAAAACAAATCAACAATTTCTCCACTAGAAACTTAGAGTTTAATTTTATTCGGATAGTAATCTGAATAGTTCTTAAATTTATGTCAAGGATGTGCTAGAAATTGATTACAACTTTTTCTCTGCATTTAAAAAGTTTCTCATCAAATTCAAATACCCTCATGACAGATATTCAGCAACTGTTGTTATCACCTTGTGAAGAAAATTAAACTCTTATGTTTCTACTGGAGCAATATTTTATGTATTTTGGCCAAAAATAATGTTAGCTTAGAATACTTATGAACACTGACCTATACTCACCTCACCTTCCATACCATATCTTAAACAAGCAAGAAAGTTGACTTGAACGATTTTTCACCTGGCTACGACTCATTACTTTTATAAATGAAGCTCAACTTTTTTAATCCATTGACTATTAAATTATGGGTAAATATTTCAATAGTAATTATTTAGTTATTATATATTAATAGCAATCTATTTTAATGAAATGCTACCGTTGATTTCACACCTAGCAGCACCCACCCCATGCCCCTCTTGCCCTATTATTGAAGACTCAGCGCATTATACAAGAAGCCTGCAGGGTGTTATGTTACTCAATTCATTACCAAACTATAATTGCCGACTTAAAATGGCCTTTGTGGTCGTATCAAACTCTAATCATAGGTTCCTCAATCATGTGCCAACTTAACAATTAAGCTAATTTATTTTTTGTGCCTCGTCATAGTATCAGATGGGACTATTAACACAAGTTGTATTCAATATCCGTTTGAAAGAAGGGGAAAAAAAGTTTTTTTTTCTTGCAATTATGTGTACAGTCATCCCCGTAAAATATCAGATTGAAAAGTGTAAATTTCTCGTTGTTAAACTGAGATTTGGGAAGTTGGCTCTTCTTCCAAATTATATAAATCATTTATAAAATCATCCGCTTCTCTGGCCGCATGGGCTAAGGCGTTTCGCTCGCATTTATGGTCTGGTTTAATGAGGGTGGTTTATTCCTACATTATTTTTCACTCTATCTCTCGCAAATGCAACTACGCTTTCTTTAAATTCAACCTTTCGCATCCCTGACACATTAGCGGTCCCCAATCTGATAAAACTGTGGAGAACTCTATATTTGGCCATTTTAAATATAGAGCCTATGTATAGATATTTTTAGTGGTGAAATTTAATTTTTTTATAAAACTAAAAAAATTACCGTATTTTTTAATAGTCAGACGATGACATCATTATGTTTTCGTCCTGAACATCATTTAGTTTTTCCTTTTTTTTAACTTGAAAAAAATTGTTGACTCTTTTTGTTTTCTACTATAAAGTGAGGTATGCAGTATATTATGCAGTGAGGTGTAAAGTATACTACACTTTCAAGAACTAAAAAAACCTGGATTTTCAGAAAGATTCTAAAGATTATTTAGTTATAAATAATATTTTCCCAGATAAAAAAAACAACAAAATATTTCTGGGCCACTTGTCACCCCCCTGAATTTTTTGTGTAAGCGGTTTCACACGTCGCACACGCCTTAGACCGACCCTATAACGGGAAACGTTTAAGATAGCAAGTTTGACCCCTTATAACTCGTAAAGCTGTGTGGATTTGAAACCATTTTATTACTGTTCATAGCTTATGATTAATTATACACTTGTTTAAATTGTGCAATAAAATGTTAATAGTCGAAAGATCGTAAAGTATACATCTCCCTCTAGTACTCAATCAATATAAAATCTACAAAATAATTTTAAGTTTTGCTTAATCATTTACTAGCAACTTTGCCCTCTCCCGCTTCCGATCATACCCCTTACAAACTTACCCTTAGAGGGGTGCATTCAATTTTAAGGGGGTTCAGATCCTTCTCCCTTTCCATTTCCTTGACCCTAGGTTGCCCCCTTTCTCAATTCGGCTTCTCCCCTACTTAGTAAACCTTAAGCCACCCCTGCGGAAAATGTACCAGAAAATGTCTATCCCTAGCTATAGGTAACCTCTCGATTTGTCTAATACGATTGTGAGCCATCTTGGTTGAACAGGGGGGTACATCAAACCACCTTATTCCGGCGACCGTAGAATACATTACCTAACTGAAAGCTGTGACCCTCCGGTCCTGTTGGAAAACGGTTTGAAGAGGGTTGTCTAGACCTCCTCGAGGGTAATGCGCGTGAAATTTGGGTCTGAGCCCTTGTAGAGAAAGAGGGGTGCGAAGAGGAGATGTACTGACTCCCCGATAATTTGCAGCCCCCATTGTGCCCCTGTCAACACGACAACCACCGCGACAGGCTCTTATACAAGTTATACCACCTACAACCGGCAGCGGGGAATAAGTTTCAGAGGGGAGGCGTCACTGAATTTGGGCGTATCTCTTCGTGAACGTCCAAACAGTTCTTTTTTATACATATCTAATAATCAGGGTCTGTATTTTGATTAACTAAAATAGACCCAAAAAATATGAACAAAAACTCATGAGAAACGAATATGACTAAATCAAACAAGCACTTTACAAAAAAAATGTAAATTTAAAATGAAAAGCCTTCTTCTGTATATAATATTGATTTACAAATATCTGCTTCAGAAGTAATAGCTACCCCTTCCCAACGCAACCCTCTCCAGCCTAGTTTCAATCTCACTAGGAATGTGTATTTTACAACCAGACAAAAAAAAAAAGAAAAAAAAAAGAGCATACTAACTTCATTGACTAAATTTATAATTGAGTATTGTTAAATTTATTTAATATTGATGGTATTTAAAATATACTTATTCAATACGAATACCTTGAAACGACCAAAAAATGCCTAAAAATGCCTAAAAAGATTCGCAACCCCGAGAAAATAACTCTAAAATGGCAAAAAATGGCCAACACTTTTTTTTCCCTTACTAAAACTGCCAAAAATATTGGCGTAACCTCCTATTCTCTTACATCTCACCTCAAGTATTACGCACCTATTCTAGCCATTCCTCTTCGTAATTCATTTGATCGCGTATTAGAGACGAGCTCCCATTAATATAACTTTTTGTTAAATTTTGTTTGTTGTTTTTTTTTCATCCCCAGTGAAGCAGATCCTCGGTTCGAACGTGCGTTGGCCGAGAAGAAAGCTTGCTTGACAAGAAAGACTGATTGCCCGTTGGATTCCAACATCATTCCTTTACCACGTTCTTCTTTCTGTTGTTGTTTTTTTATTTTAAATCGTCACAAAAAAACAACTTAACACAATATGGACATGTCGCGATCTTCAGCCATTCGAGATAGAACGATCTCACACCTATTAGGCTACTTAAGAAATAAAAATGAGCTTTTTTTTTTGTTCTTTTGTTAAGAAATGTTTTTATAACAAGATGTTATTTTATCTACCTCATTTCTCATCAGTACTCTCAAATTGAAATTTCTTTAGTGCGTGACATGACGTGTTGCCAGGATAAGCAGAGTTAATTTAGAATGAACCTGTTATATGTTATCATCACTCAGTAGAAGGCACTTTTAAGGTGGGAGTGTAGAGTTAAGGGTGTTGTTTTTGTAGCTTTTAGAGCAAAACTTTTTTTTTTTTAATTATTACATCAGTAGAAATATCGAGTTTAATTTTCTTCAAATGGTGATATCAACAGTTGTTGATCATGTCAGATATGCATAGCGACGTTAGATGATAAACTTTTCAAGTGAAGAGAAAAAGTTTTCATTAAATTTTAAGACACCCTTGAAAAATATTCAACAACTGTTGAAATCAACAGGTGAAGAAAATTAAACTCTTTGTTTCTACTGGAGAATTATTTTATTTATTTTGAGCAAAAAAGGTTTTGCTATAAAAATTGAAAAAAACACTGGGCTTATCTAGTGTTCCATACATCCCCACCTTAATGAACATCCATTATACAAGAGGTATTTAGAGCAGGTTCTATATATGATTGGTCAAATGGGAACAGAATAGGGGAAAACGTATCACAGGCAAAGTTTTAGTAATCTCTGCTTATCCTGGCAACACTCCACGACACAACACCTAACTTATTAATCCGCATAATAGGTGAGATCATGAACTAAACATACATTTAATCTAATTTGGTTTGCACTGTCGGGGATAAAAGAGTTTGAACCCCGGTCAGGTGTATAGAAGTGGTTTCATTCCTAACTGGTTTCCCACCCTCCCTCCAGGCAAAAGAGGATGTATTTCCTTTAAGATATATTTTACTCCTCCATAGACCTCATCAGTGTAATTTAATTAGAATATCCCGGATGGGTAGTAAGGCACGGCGCAAAAATAAATAAATAATCCAATAAAGTTATTGACAACAATTTAAAAATAGTTTTACAAACCTAGATTATTTTATATCTACTAGCGGTATATTTTATTTATCATTGATTTATTGTTTAAAACCGAAAAATAACGATCACGTGATATTGATAACACATGAGCAAATCCATCACCACAGTTCCTGCGTGTCCCCAAATAAAGATATTTCCTCATTAAAAAATAATAAAATCCCAGATCTTTTTTAAAAAAGATGGTAAAACCAATTAACAAACCCAATTTAATGGTTCCATGACAAATTCAATCTCATTATCCCCCCTTCTATCTATTCATTCTCTTTTCGAGCCAAAATATTCTGTATTTATTTCAAACAGAAAGATTCCTTCTAAAGAAATGTCAAATAAAAATACCGTAACGCTATGGTAAATAAAAAAAACGTTCAATGGTAGTGGATTTCTAAACGTGTTTGATACGGTTTAAACGGCTATATGTTTTTTTATAAAGAGAGACTAATTCTTTGATTACCGCCAACCATGTAAATTGTAGACCAAACGTATTTGTTTGCTGCTATGTTTTATGAATTAACACCACCAAGGAAAAGTACATAAATCTACACTTTGAAGACGGTTAAACCCAAATGGAATTCGCCACCATGAATAACGAATGACTCCCTCTTTACTGATAAGATATTCCCTTTGACTTATTTAACGCAAACTTTCTAAATACATAGCTATATGTCTATTAGCACATGGTCTACATTCTAAACTAGGAAAGCAAAGACAACACTAAACACCCAACTTGGATGTCGTGTCGCGATGTGTTGCCAGAGTCGGCAGATTTTGTCTAAACTTTACCTGTATACCGTTCTCATCACTCAGTAGAACATTCATTGAACAGGTATCAACGGAAATACATTCCCATCTGAGGTATGTGGAGCATTACCTATGTATGATTTGTCAAATGGGGCCAGAGTGGGGGAGAATACATCACAGGTGCAGTTGTAACAAGCTCTGTTTACCCAGGAAACACGACACGACACGACACGCCAATGCCCAACTTCAAAACAGAAGATGGAATAAAGTAAAACTAGGTCTATTTTAGAATATAGGATCTATGGGCATATACAAATGAATATTTTTAACGTCCCCCCCCCCCTTGCGCAACCCCCAAAATTAAATCCTGGTCCACTAGACCTATAGAACCACCCCTATAGTAACTCTATATTAACTGATCAGAAAGTTGCGTTTGGGACTGAGGAAGAAACTGATAAAATGCTACATTTGGAGCATCGCGCTGGATGAAGTAGAAACTTGAGCTCGGGAAGATAGAAAAGAAATACTTGGAGAGCTTTGAAATGTGTTGCTGGAGAATATCTGAGAAGATCAGGCGAACAGACAGGATGACAAATGAAGAGGTCCCAAGAAGAGTGGGTGAGAAGAGAACCATTTTGGATGTGATTCTTCGGCAACTGGATCAAACCCCTTCTTAGGGGGCACTTTCTTTTGCACGACATCATAGAAGGAAAGGTTGAGGGAAAGAGGAGATTAGGAAGAAGGAGGATTCAAATATTGGATAACTTGAAGGAAAGAAGACATTCTGGGAGCTGAAGGAGGAGGCAGAGGACATGGCACATTGGTGGTATAAGTTCACTGACAGAAGGAATGGACCTGTCGTAAGATAGAACACCTAGTAATAATAAAGTAATACTAATAATAATATTAACTCTACCATTATGACGAGAAGAAAATCTATTGTAAGACTTTATGGGCTTGAGTTTTCTGAAATACTCATAATTTAATTTTAAATTGTATTTTAATAAGTACAAATCAATTTCGTGAGCTAACGATTCATTTTTATTATTTAGGCTCCGTAGGCCTGTTTAATTTTACAAAATTAATTAGCAACCAGATATTAAGGAGGTCACATAACACAATGTGGAAATGCATTGCAAACTCTTAGAAATCCTTCATTATTTAAGACTTTTATTATTTTAAAATATGACTTGCCAAAATTGAGTGCGAATGTACTAACACTTCCCTATGGATTTAAAAATATTATAGTTTAAGTATTAGAGTGAAAAAATATGTAGGCCTATATTGAAAGTTAACATTAACTAATTTTCATCGTTTTAAGTGGAATATCGCTGTTCTGAGATTGGGGTAGATGCTGACAAGCATAGCTCTAATCGTCCTCAAACAAATAAAGTTTATTTTTAACTAGGAACACAACCAACAATTTTAAGAATATTGAAGTCGTTTTAATGGCTTTGAATCTCCAAAGCTATCAATCATATAGCATATACCGCAGTGCGAAAATACGGCCATGAAAGACTGGTTATTTTGTTAATTTGATTTTGACAAAACTTAGGCCTAAAATAATGCTGTAGCTGATAAAGCAGAGAATATTAACAAAAAAATTAAATATAATAGCTAGGCTATTATTTAAATACTCGACGGCATTGGGGACTCAACATTTCATTACCGCACTTACAAAGTACGCCACTTATCCCTATGAGCTAGTTCTATCCAGACCACCTCATTACAATCTATCAATATCTTGAGCTAGTTCTATCCAGACCACCTCATTACAATCTATCAATATCTTGAGCTAGTTCTATCCAGATCACCTCATTACAATCTATCAATATCTTGAGATAATTCTATCCAGTCCACCTCATTACAATCTATCAATATCTTGAGCTAATTCTATCCAGACCACCTCATTACAATCTATCAATATCTCGAGCTAATTCTATCCAGTCTACCTCATTACAATCTATCAATATCTTGTAGCTAGTTCTATCCAGACCACCTCATTACAATCTATCAATATCTTGAGCTAGTTCTATCCAGTCCACCTCATTACAATCTATCAATATCTTGAGCTAATTCTATACAGACCACATCATTACAATCTATCAATATCTTGAGCTAGTACTAACCAGCCCACCTCATTATATCCTATCTCTTTCAGATCAATTCTAATTTTATCCTCTCATTTGTGACTAGGTCTTCCCAATGGTCTCTTCCCATTGGGTTAGCCAGTCACTACCATGAACACGTTTCTAGATCATTCCATTCGCGCTGCATGTCCTACCCACCGTAATCTACGAGACTTATCTAGCCCAACAAGGTTTGGTGATGAGTATGGGGTATGTAACTCATCATTATGTAATCGCCTCCACTCTCCAGTATCTTTATTTTTATTTTTAAATATATATTTTTTTTACCAAATATCTTTTTAAGTACCTTGTTTTTGAATACCTTTAATTTCTTCTCGTCGTGTAAGGTAAGAGACCATGTTTCCCAACCATAGAGAACAACCGGTGAAACTAGACCCTATGGCTTTGTATATTCTCAGTTTTACATTACTTGACAACAGGCGAGATGTTAACAATTCAAACAATTAGAGTATTATATAAAATAGTGCAATGCAACGTTTGACTAATCAGTTAAAATAAATAACCAATCGTGTTGTTCAATACAAATCTTTTAGAGAGAGAGAGAAAAAAGTATGTGGTATACTCAAGTTATTTATCCACGCAAAGTGTAGATTGACTTGGGTTGTGCATTGTAATCCGAACTTTGCTTTATTACTTATTTAGGTTTACGTAGACCTTACAAAGAAATGTCATTATCAGCGGATAAAAGGTTCGTGTTTTTAATTAACGCCCAGGTACAAACCAACCAAGACCTCTCTTCCTCGATGTTATGGAAGGAATCTTTGTCAAAAGTTTGTTTGCAAGGCTGCACACAATTAAGGATCCAATTAACAATGGATAAAACATCAAGTGGGGAAATTGGATTAGGGTAGGTGTAAGGGACCATTTGGAGTTACCCATAAAAAATCACCTCTTAGATTAGTGGTTTACAACCTGGTGGTCGCGATTCAATCTGGGGACGTGGCAGGTCCAGGAGGGGTTGCAATGCTTGTTGTGGTTATAACTTTATGTTTACTTTTTAAAGTAAACGGTCCCGTGGTGTAGTGGTAATTGCACTCTGGCTATGGGCTTAGAGGTCCCGGTTTCAATTACCAGCTTGTACTTTGGGTATTTTTCCCGAAAGGGGAATTACCCCAACGGTCGCCAGGGTTTGATTAATTAGTCTTAAGTTAGACGTAAGTGTTTCTGCTGATTTAACACTCTCATATTCACTATCACCATCCTCTCATCTTATCGGGACATGTAAAAAGCCTCCACGGAAAGGATGTACGATTAGTACATTCGGGCGTCCCCTTGGCAATGGTACATTACATTATTTCTGGCTAATCTTGCCACAAAATGGGCTACAAGTGATGTAGCACAGATGCGCAATATTATTATTTTTTTAAATAATTATAAATATTTTAGGAAAGTGTAAATTTCAAATAGAACTGTATGCGGCTAGAATTATAAAAAACTGTCCAGTTGCAGCTTATGTTATTTTTGGTTACCCAGCTCCGACAGTTGCTTGTTTACTTACTTTGTTTGTTGTAGCAGTTTCGTTTTTGGGTGAGTGGCTGCTAGCATAACTTCCAAACTACCCACTAGGTTCGTTGATTCTCTTTTGAGACATCTTGGTCACACTCGTATAAACATTATGTAAACAGTTCTTAGTAGCTAAATCAAGCAATAGGGCTTAACGTCACGTTCGTTTGGTTTGTTGGTGATAACTAAGGACCGGATTTCGTCTATGTGCCTTTTATTTCCCTTGATCGTAAATATAGGCAGTTGAAATACATATCCCTTTTATTTTATTACAAGTGCAATATTTTAATTTTATACTACCTATAACTATGTTGTTTTTGCCTATTTTATGAGTAAGCTTTTAACGCGCCTATTTTTTGGCTTTAGCCTCTTTTTTTAATACGGTATGGATTGTCTGATGAAAGAGAGAGTCAAGTTTCTTAGAAATTGTGAGTTGCGGCCCACTTGTTTGGATTAGGTTTGAAAATTGACACTTGTTAAACAGCTTCCAATGAGAGTAAATCGGGTGGAGGACAATGGGACCAGTGGCAGACATCTTGGGAGGACAACGGGAGCAGTGGCAGACATCTTGGGAGGAAAGGAAATGCCGTTGCAGGAGGAAAGTACAACTTCCTCGAAAATTGCAAATTTGAAATTTTGCCCCTTGACATCGTGTGAATTAAAACTCGGCTTTAAAAATTACAAAAAACATTGTATCTGAAAATATAACCAATCTCACTATTGAAAGTCTAGAAAATTATCTTGTGATTAACATCATGTGGCCCGCTTCAGTTGTCGAATGGGCTAAGGTGTCACTTTCACAGTAGACTTGACTGTCGATGAAAGGGAGATCATGATTCGAATCTTGGTCCGGTCACGTAGTACTAAAAATACAGCAATGTCTACTGGCTATGGGTAATAAAATAGTAGGCAGTAAAATCAATTTTACATTTCCAATGGTGTGTTTTTTTCCTAATGTGCCTATTACAGTGCCTGAATCCCATATTTTAATGGCTATTTTTTTTAATTTTTGGTGCCTAAAGTTAAGCGCCCACTGGGTTGGTACCACATGAACCGCACATTTGGAGGGGGGGGGGTTACGCCCATTATCTGCATTGACGACACGGCATGGAGACTCGGTTTGCTCAGCTGCTCTCGAGCCAGAAGGTGAGTCTTCTTCCTAGTGATGTCTGATAAGGTCAGGATTCAAATTACTACGGGGGGGTACTGAAGAGGACTTTTCCTAAACGGTTTTCCCCTTCTACCTCCATGCGATTAAAGGTACACTTCCTCTAAATTATACCTACCCCACAAGTGTAGTTAAATGCAAATAACCTAGATGGATATTCTAGTAAGATTCAATGAAAATAATAATTTAAAAAACTAGGATAGTTGGTTAACGCTTGAAAGCTATTAAAGGGTCATTATGTTCTCTCAAAGACAACAATTAGGGTCAAACCCTAGAAAAGACATTAGACATTCCATCCTCAGTACACGCGACTGATATTAGAACCTCGATCTCCCCATCATCGGCAGTTCAGTTTATTTCTAGAGTGACTGACGCCTTATACCATTTGGCCACAGAAGAGTGTAATTCGTTTATTACATTATCATGTGTGAGGTTAGTCAAATAGATAATGAAGATTAGGGAGGAAACCATCTACTAATACAGTCCTGTCCAACCTTGCTTACCCCCTTGGATACATACCCACGAGCCACCACTGCTTAGGAAGACTCCAAAACACCGCTCGATTTGATACTCCACTCGAGAACCGTCTTCAAGCACAGGAAGGAGGTGTGCGTGGGTTGGCCCACCTGGATGACTAGTAAATAACTATCTTAGCTCACCTCCTGAGACCCACCCGACAAGCTCATCGGGAGTCGTGTAATGTAGAGTGTACCAACATAAACCCGCCACAGGTAATATGAGGCAATATGGCCCCGAGCGTTTGTGTTTGCGCGCTCCAGAAATTACATAGGAATTATTTATACCAGCCAATCTTCCTCCAACCACTGACGCTATTAATCTCCGTTAGAGGCAAGCTAAGGGCTGAAGTGACGCAATATCCTCGTATATGAACAGACGAGGAAGGTTGAGGGGTATAAGGTTTAGTATCAACGTTTCGAAATTCTGGGAGTTTACCCATCATCAGGTAACACAACAGCTCTCAAATATTAACTGCTGATGGACTATCCCATTATGAAGGAAGCTACCCCCTTCCTGTTTCTACCCCCCGCCCCTTGTTTAACAGCGTAGTTGAAGGTTAGGATGGTAAAGGGGGCTGTGTTTTGGGTTAGGAGAGGGAGGGGGTGGGACTGATAATGGCTTCAATTATCAGACAAAGGCATGAAGCATTAATCCAGGTATTATGTAAAGTACGGTCATTTCGGATTGTGTTAGCGTCAACGGCTGCCTGGCAGTTAATTTTAACGGCGATCACTGCTAATAACAGGTCTTAATGGCGATCAATAGTCGCCAGATGAGTTGACGTTATCCGGTAACGAGTCTAAGCTGTCACGTGTTTATATACCTATGTATGTACTATGCAATATTCACTTTGATTTACATTAAGTTTTGTTCATGTTTTAAACGTCTAAAACATTATTATATTTCAATTTCTCACAATAGGGCTATAGTGTAAAATAGTAAGTGCACAGTTATAAAATAATTTACAGATAGTGAGTAATTAATACGCTGCTTATTTTTCATATTAAAAAAAGAGAACTATTTCATTTCATTTAAATACAAATTTATTTCTTTGAGGGAAAAATACATTACCTTTTATAGTAGGGGACAAATTGTTGCCTTTTTACCCAATAAATTGAAATTCGTCAAATATTTCTTCTAAACTTTCGGATATTTATTTAGAAAATACAAGCGGGCTAAATGTAATGAGGACCAAAATGCTATCAAACTATCAACAATTATGCTAATTTCTTATTCGAAATTAATATTTTAGAACAATGCATTTTCAGATAACTTAACGACTCATCCCTTGGGGGTTTTAGAGCAAAATTCCTCCGGTAGGCTCAGTTAATTAAATTTTACCAAGGGCTAGCTTCAAATTTCATATTTAAACGGGGGCAATACTAGTGTCGTGTTGTGTATTGTCACCAGGATAAGCAGAGCTGGTTAAAAGTGTAAGTTACCTGTGATATGTCCTCCCTCACTCTGTCCTTATTTATTTTGAACAACCATACACAAGCTCTGCTTTATACATCTCACATGGGAATGCAAGATGGTTTATATTTGTCCACTGAGTGTTCTTCAGAGTAATGATAGTTATTTAATTTTATTTATTTATTTGAGGTATTTAACGAGCATTTTCTGCACTGACAAATTTGATCAACACACGACTTATAAACTAACTTAATTGTAGAGCAGACATAACACCCAGCCCCCTTCCCCTCAGCCGTTAATCTATCAATGTAAGAGGGGAAAACTACATATCAGCAATGATACATTATCAGCCATTCTGGGAATCGAACTCAGGAACTTTAACTCAGTAGGCAGACCCAATTCCGACTTAGCTAAGGTGTCGGACTTAATATAAATATGTGTAGAACATTAAAATAAACGTGTGTACTGAAACAAAATTGTATTTATTCCGGCCAACAAAAGAACACCAGATCCAGAGTCTCCAGACTGGATCCCCGGTACTTCCAGATTTCTTATGTGAAGCAAGGGGTCTGGAACGGGCTCAAACTCAACCTCTGGAGGACAAATGAGGAGATGTTTGAATGAAAAAAGTAGTGGCTACGGTTTATAAAACTGAGATTAATGGCCGGAAGGTTCGTTGTGATAACTACATAACCTACATGACACCTTACCCGCCTCGGTGGCATAGTTAGCTAACGCGCTAGTTTAATGTTGAGGTAGACTGCCGAGGGTGGGGTGATTGAGGTTCGAATCTAGCTCAGGTGAACTGAGTTGGTTTTCCTAAAATGGTTTACACTCCCCCCTCCACGCAAATGCGGGTTCACTTCCTCTAAATTCAACCTTCCTAATTCCTAGCCCATTAGCGTAATTATTACTTAAGTGTAAAACCCAAATGGCAGAAGTTGGCAATATCTTCGCCAACAGATGGTGGCCACTCAATTGGGGGCTGATACCATGGAGATAGGCCTATATATATACGTTGAACACGAACGGGTAGTAAGCCAGGGTGGAAAATAAAACCAACAAACGACAACATTAGTGTCGACATTCAACTTGATGACCTGAAACCAGAGGATGAACCGGACAGGTAGGCCCTACATAGAGGGCCCCCCCCACTGGGACTCATAGCTCCAAGCGGGAGGGGGTTTGGGGGGCTGAGACCACCGGGTGCATAATTGAGCGCGGAGTAATACACTTGCATAAAACATGAATGGCAGCCCGGGCAGGGTTGGAAGTGGTCCGGGATATCACGGGAGCAAATGGCGCGTCCGTTAATTGCATATTAAATTCCGTTGACACCGACGCTAATGAACGGTCCGTTTATATAGCCGGAGATGACGTCACGAGGTTGCCTGAGAGGAGGGGAAAGAGGTGGTGGGGAGTAGGGAGGGGAGGCAATTGACCCCCCCGCAAATGAGGTGTTATGATATGTAATGTCGGTTGTTCGTGTAAAGGGTTGGGTGAGTAGCTGCACACGACAGTTTTTTATTGAACCGCCGTGGTTAGTAACGTGGTTAAGTTAGCCATGGTTAGGTTGAGCCGAGAGGACATGGGCTTGAGCTCTGACACGGGGAGAGGATTATTTCTTAATAATATATTGGAAGGTTGAATTGGGTTGTCGTGAAGTGTTTCCGGGGTAGGGGGAGTTAGTTTTTTTTTATTTTAGCATTGCTTATTACTGTTAAGGTTATACGCATATGTATTATTTACGTTATTGAGTTAGGGATGAGGAAGGCTGAAATTAGAGGAAATGTACCTACTTTTGTTTGGAGGGAGAGTGGAAAACCATTTAGAAAAAATCACTCTCAGTAAGTTTAATACCCGGCTGAGACTATAACCTCAATCTCCCCGTCATCGACCGTCTACTCAATTACGAGAATGATGCCTTAGACGATGCGTTCACCGAGATAGGTAAAAGTTAGTTGAAACTGAACCTGTAAATTGTTCTCATCACCATTGTTCTGGTTTTAAGGGTAATAAATTCCCATACAAGGTATGTAGAGCAGATCCTATGTATGATTGGTCAAATGGGGACAGAGTGGGTGAGAACATAATCATAGGTAGCTTACAGTTTTAACCTGCTCTGCTTATCCTGGTGGCACTCCACGACACGCTGCTCTAGTGTTCCTTGTATTTGAAACATCATCATCATCATCAACTGTTTCCAGCCTGTGTCCCGGGTCAATTTAGTAAAATGTCTCCATCTTCCTCTACTATCTCATGTACTCCAACATTCTCATTACATGACCATACCATCTCATTCTTGCTTCCTCTACTATCTCATGTACTCCAACATCCTCATTACATGACCATACCATCTCATTCTTGCTTCCTCTACTATCTCATGTACTCCAACATCCTCATTACATGCCCATACCATCTCAGCCTTGCTTCCTCTACTACCTCAAATACGCCCTGTATTTAAACCACGGTTATCAGATATATGTGGGGATGTGTAGCTTTATATCCGCAGCCCCCTCTCCTCTCCCGGATTTAACCCCTCTCCCCTCCCCCATCGCTTCTTATGGGAGCCGCTTGCCAGTAAGTGTAATAATGAAGTGCACTCATTAACAGCAACACAACATAGCTCGTCTCCAAACCAGAAAACCACACCGAAAACCTCGACAATATCTCCTTCCCTCCTCTGGAGTGGTGGCCCAATCAGAACGATCCTCCCCCACTACTCTCCTCACAATAAACAAATTGCTGTCTCCGCCAATGGGAGGGGAGCAGTGTGGGGAGGTGGCCAATGGCAGGGAGACCTTCCCCTACCGGGAGAGGCTGATCGGTGCAAAAAGGGTACAACAAAAAATTCCCCAATACAATTGGATGTATTGGTTTGTTTTTTTAAATTCTTATCAAAATAAATGCTATAAAAATTAATTAATATCAACACACAAGGTGTAAATCGATTTAATTACAGGAATTGTCCTTATGGAAGAGACCACAATCCAATTAATTTAAATTAATTGAAAAATGACACCTGGACACTGGTTCCCGGGTTCGATTTTCGTGTACAGAGTGTCATTTTTCAATTAATTTAAAATTAAATTACGGTTATTTAATTTTATTTATAAAATCAAGTAAAATTACCTCATCGAATCAAGCTAAGACTTATTTAAAATCTTCATTCAACATTCAGAAACATTTTCTTTAGACAATCATAAGACATGCACATGTCTTATTGGGCAGTCATTTAATACTTTTTTTCACCCGCATCTGTAGGCAAGCGTACTAAACATCATTGTTATAGCCTATAGTTTGGTTTAACAATGACGAAGAGGTTGAGGTTCGAATTCTATGCGGATCCTTTGAGGATTTTTATTTCTTAAATGGTTTTTTCTTCACGTCAATGCGGGTTGAAGGCCTTCCTTCTCTAACCTTAATCCATTAATGTAGTTAGGCCTACATGGGGTTATCTCGGATGGGTAGTAAGGCATGGTGTATGCAAAAAACAAAAATTCATAGGCCTACATAGGCCTAATATTTGTCATTGGAATCGTTTAGATAGTAGGCGTACAAAATAGGCCTTGGTCAAACTGTTCTGATTTGTTTTAAAAGGGTAATTTATTTCTAATGGCTCGCTTTGGTGGCCGCATGGTCTAAGCGCAAGGGTCGGCAACCTTTTTGCTATCATGGGCTGTAGTCTATAGGTAAAAAAAGTATTAGGCCTGTTAAAAAAACAACTTTATAAGCCTACTTCTCATACAGTAAGGTAGTCTTGTTACTATGCTATTTTTATGAACACAACTATAGTTTGTTTGCTACACCTTTTGCGGGTCAGATAAAATCAGTCGGTGGGCCGTAGTTTGCCGACCACTGGTTTAAGGTGTCACTCTCACAATAGATTAGACTGCCGATGACGGGGAGGTTGGGGCTAGAATCCCGGCTGGGTGTACTGAGGAGGCTTTTTTCCCCCTAAATGGTTTTCCACTCCTCCTCCACGAAAATGTGGGTACAGTTCCTCAAAATTCAATCTTTTTGTCCTCAACTAATTAGCTTAATCTAGCTATCTACATGTGCATGTAACCCGAACGGATATTAAGGTGCGTTTCTAAAAAAAATACTCATAAAGTAGCCTATTATGGAATTGACCCCTATTAAAACAGAACTTTATTGTCTGTTAGATCGCCTACGTTCGATTTATTTATTTTTAACGCCGCGTCATACTAGCTGTTCGGGTTCTACACTTGTGTAGTAACTACGCTAATGGTTTTAAGGATTAGGAAGGTTATATTTAGAGGTCGTGTACCAACATTTGCGTGGAGAGAGAACGGAAAACCATTTTGGAAATAAATCTAAGTGCACCAGATCGAGATTTAAACCTCGATCTCCCCATCATCTGGTCTATTGCGAGAGTAGAGCATTAGACCACGCGGTAGCCAAAGCTGGTCCACGTGTGAATTATCTTGGAGCCTAAGTCTATTATAGATTGATGTTTCTATTGCTTTTAAAACGTAACAAACTTTAAACTATATTAAGATTCTGGTGGTAAGAAACCCTTTAAAAAATAAAAACATTTTTTCGGTGTCTACTCAAAATTGATATCTCACTTAAAAATAGTATTTTTAATTGCTATTAATAATATCTATTAATAGTGACAGTCGCATATCATATAGCTTGATGTAATTATATGAAATAGACTATGTTTATATAAAACTGTCGAAACATTTCCTTCCTTTTTAAAATCAGACTGTTTGTTTAAATTAATTGAAATCAACAGCCGGGATTCGAAATAGGAGTGCTCAAAGATGTTTTAAGTGCACCCGATCATAGTAACATCTTATTTTACTTAAGGATTAATTCTTATAAGTAATTAGCTACTAACCAAACCTGTGAGCACATAGAAATAAGCCGTAGTTTTATTTTAATTAAAATCTTTTCCTAGTTCTACTTCACACGATGCAAATGCGGGTAAAATATTAATCTTAATTCTACCTTCTTCATCCCTATCCAACTAGTGTGAGTATGAGTGTAGCCCGGATGGTTAGTAAGGCGCGAAGCAAAAAAAGATCCAGGTAGGCGTTTACACTAAGGGTGTTTTTTACCAAAATGGTTTCCTAGCTCTCCTTCACACGACACAAATGCTAGTACACTTAATATTAACTCTACCCTCCTCATCCTACCAGTGTTAATATGAGTGTAGCCCGGGTGGGTAGTAAGACGTGAAGCAAAAAAGATACAGGTAGGCATTTACACTAAGGGTGTTTTTTACCAAAATGGTTTCCTAGCTCTTCTTCACACGACACAAATGCTAGTACACTTAATACTTAACTCTACCCTCCTCATCCTACCAGTGTTAATATGAGTGTAGCCCGGGTGGGTAGTAAGACGTGAAGCAAAAAAGATACAGGTAGGCATTTACACTAAGGGTGTTTTTTACCAAAATGGTTTCCTAGCTCTTCTTCACACGACACAAATGCTAGTACACTTAATACTAACTCTACCCTCCTCATCCTACCAGTGTTAATATGAGTGTAGCCCGGGTGGGTAGTAATACGTGAAGCAAAAAATAATAATCTGGGTACCTATATTAAAAGTGTTATTTTACCAAAATGGTTTCCTCGGTCTCCTTAAGACGACGCAAATGCGGGAACATTTAATCTTAACTCTACCCTCATCACCTATATCCTATTAGTGTTAATATGAGTACATCCCGGACGGGGAGTGAGATGCGAGGCAAAAAATAAATAAAACTCATCTGGCGGACGACTCTTCACTGACCACGCGGTGAATGTTAGAACGTCACTTAGTCGGTTGTCGACCTGTGCAGGGTTGGAGGGGTTGAAATCTCTCTCTCCTCTTCTCCGTCGGGTCCACGCCATGCTAATGATGGGCTCGGAGGGGTAAAGGGAGAAAGAAGGGGGAGGAGGAGGCTAGAGGATCCACGCACCGATGTAACATGTGATATCGCCGTCTGATAGTCTGGGACAGTTGCGTCAAGTGGGCCCGATAGTTTGGTTTAAACGTTCAAAATACCTCCACGCGTCTTCTCTATCGCCTCGCCGTCCGTTCGACGTCAGGGAGGAGGACAAAATAACACTCGTGTCTTAGTTCTATTTGCGGGATTACGATTATTTGAGGTTGTGATATTTCAGACGTTTATAGCCCCTTCTATGTTGGCTTCTAACGTTTTACTCGAGTGTTTTTTTTAATATACTAAAAATTTAACAACAAAAAATCCCTAGACTCTGGCGGTTTTATTTTCAGTTATCTGTGAAAACCAAAAGATATTTTTGTCATTATAAATTTTAGAGAATAATATTTTTTTTTAACTTTCCACTACCATTTTAATCGGAAGTGTAAATTGAAATTTAAAAAAAGAAAGGTTTACTGAGTCGAATAGAATAGTGATATTAGGCCTAATTGTAGGCTTACAATGTTGCGGTAAAATGTGTTTTAGGAGCTGGTGCGTCGAAAGACTAAAATCGTCGAACTGTTTGTGACGACATTTGGCCCTGTTGTAATCGGTTTAAATAAACATTAGTTCTAGCTGTGAGGCTAGTTATTAATATTCTATGTGACGTAGGCCTAGATGTCACCTGTACTATATTCATAGACGGAGTCATGGACTAGTTGTGCAAGTGTTTAATGTGAGAGTTTAATCAATCAGTTGTCCAGTTGGTCACTCTACGAGTAATTAATGAAACATGTAAAGACCCCAGGCATTCGGATGAACCCATGTCCCTCAGGATGGTCTATACGGTTGGTATTCTCCCCTCGCACTTTCTCGGCCGTCTGCTTAGTCAGCTATGCGTGCCGTAGTCTCAAGCTCGAGGTCCCCACACTTTATTTGGTGGCGCTCCGCGCTGACGTCAGCATGATGACGATGATGATGATGCAGAGACTGATGTGTCATCCAACACAGCAGCAGCACGTGCAGGGCAACAGCCCTCCGAGGATCCTCTCTTTCGATGGACACCCCAGGTACGACCCTTCTCCGAGCTGCGGGGAGGCAACCGTCCCAGCGGCGATGGCGTCGGACAGCGGCGCCGAGGATCCGGAGGAACCGACGACGAGGACCTCGACCGTCGAGGACGTCCTCAGAGGCGGAAGATTTCCGACGAGGAGGGACGAGGATCTCCCGTTGGATACCGAGCTGCGGATATCAAGGAGACCGTCCAGGATGGATCTGGAGGAAGACGAGGACGGGACCCTGGACATAAACGACGGTTCTGACGACGAGGACGAAGAGCTGAACGTTGACGACGACCAGGAGACGTCAGAACTCCTCATGAGCTCTCCAGTGGACCTCACCAACAGACATTCCTCCGGAGGGTTGCTCGGTCACGAGATGGTGAGCTCCGAGATGGACTCAGCGGACTCTTTGTCGTGTTCTCCGAAAGAGGAGGGTGGTGGTGCTAAGACACCCTCGTCGAGAGGGTTGTACCGGCCGGAGAGCGCGGGGTCGGGAGAGGGGGGGAGAAACACAGGTGGAGGACGTCTGGCCTTCTCCGTGGAGAACATCCTGGACCCCACGAAGTTCACGGGGCGCCCCTTGCAGGTGGGCGGGGTGCCGTGCTGCTGGAGACCGCACCTGGACACGAAGACCCGTGAGGAGCTGCATTCAGGTGAGACCAGGTGATAGCAGGGATAGCTGTCCACTCATTGTAGACCTCTAACACTCACTATCCTCTCGTTACAGATGTCATAGTTGTCCGCTCATTGCAGACTTCTAACCTTCACCAACAGCTCATAGTAGAGTTTATAATTACCAACATCTTACTACAAACTTCTCACAGGCCTACGTATCATTATTAATATATAGACATTAGTCATACTTTTCATAGACACATTTAGGCTTGGACCTAATATAAAATAATATTAAATTAGGCCTATTAGTTTTTACTAAACTGAATTGAACTGACAACGTCCTAAATAGTTTTATAAAAATAGTAATGTTATCAAAACTACGATAGTCTTATATTTAGGTGTAGGCCTCTAATATAAAGGTGTAACTATATTTTTCTCGAAATTCCCTTCATGGTTGACTTGACGTAGTACACATAAATTATACATTATCAACCATTAAAACCCACCTTGGTGGCTGTGTGGTCTAAGCCGTTATTCCTGCAGACTGCCGATGATGAGGAGATCAAGGTTCAAATCTCGGTCAAGGTTTGTTTTTCCAAAATTGTTTTCCATTTTCCCTCCATGGAAATGCGGGTACACTTCCTATTAATATAACCTCTATAGTTCCTAAAAACATTATCGTAATTAGTACATAAGCGTATAACATGGATGGGTAGTTAGACGCGGTGCATGAAAAAAAATGCAGCCATTGAAAATAGATTGAATAAAATCATGTTGCAAATTTGACAAAACCCAAATTTTAACCAGATGTAGACCTAGCCCTTTGCTATTAAAAACTTTATTTACAGCCTATATTTAACACGGTAATCTGACTGAATAGAGTATTAATTTTACTAAGTCAAGAAAATGGTTCACCATGCGATAGTATTTATATATATATTTAAAGAAAAATGAAAATTTATTTTAGTTGTATGGGTGTGCATGACTTAGAAATATTGAAATCAAAGGTCGAAGGTAAATCTCCTTCGCTTCAAATTCAACACGCAACTTCCCTCGCAACTTCGAAATATTTCAAAGGAAAGAGCAAACTTCGATATATAATGAACAAATTTAAAATATGTCACCAAGTATGAGAGAGCTTAACATAAAATATTTTTTAGAACAGCTACTAGACAGAATTTTAACACCGACCAGGGACCAAATAACAAAGAGTAGGCCTACGTAACATAGGCCTATGCATAAATAAATGCAGATAGGTCAGCATAAAATCTCTCTAATTATTCTCCTCAGTAGGTGTTTTTTTGTATGATAATTTGACATGGTTAATTTGTTTAAATATTTAGGAACAATTTTAACTAGCAAAAACAATATTAGAATGGAGACTAGGAAAATAATACAGTCGAGAAATGCATGATTTTACTCGGTCAGTAAGTTGTTGACATCTCGCCTGCTGTCCAGGAATGTAAAACTCAGAACATACAAAACAATATTTTTACTGGCTGGTCTCTAAGGGTGTGAAACGTGGTCTCTTCCCTTACATGATGAAAATAAATTTAGGGTGTTCGAAAACAAAGTGCTTAAGGAGAGATTTGGCCCAAAAAGGGATGAAAATACTGGGGGTGGAGGAGGATAAGTATTGATAAGTTAAATACCATGTACGCATCACAAGAGATTGTTGGGATAGTCAAGTCTCACAGATTACGGCGGGGAGGACATGCAGCACGAATGGGGGATTCTAAGGTGTAATGAGGTGGACTGGATAGAACTATCTCAAGATAGGGAAAGGGTGTAATGAATTGGACCGAATAGAACTATCTCAAGATAGGAATAGGGTGTAATGAGGTGGACTGGATAGAACTAGCTCAAGATAGGAATAGGGTGTAATGAGGTGGACCGAATAGAACTATCTCAATGATAGGGATAGGGTGTAATGAGGTGGACTGGATAGAACTAGCTCAAGATAGGTATAGGGTGTAATGAGGTGGACTGGATAGAACTATCTCAAGATAGGGATAGGGTGTAATGAGGTGGACCGAATAGAACTATCTCAAGATAGGAATAGGGTGTAATGAGGTGGACTGGATAGAATTAGCTCAAGATAGAGATAAGGTGTAATGAGGTGGATTGGATAGAACTAGCTCAAGATAGGG
Source organism: Timema genevievae (assembly GCA_902155825.1). Taxonomy (NCBI): domain Eukaryota; kingdom Metazoa; phylum Arthropoda; class Insecta; order Phasmatodea; family Timematidae; genus Timema; species Timema genevievae. The sequence goes on along the minus strand of CABFWO010003906.1, from coordinate 15,592 downwards.
ATAGGGTGTAATGAGGTGGACCGAATAGAACTATCTCAAGATAGGGATATGGGTGTAATGAGGTGGACTGGATAGAACTAGCTCAAGATAGGGATAGGGTGTAATGAGGTGGATTGGATAGAACTAGCTCAAGATATGGAAAGGTGGCGTACTTTTGTAAGTGAGGCAACGAACATTCAAGTTTCTAATGCCATAGAGTAAGTAAGTAATGTAATCATTAAATAATAATGTGTGTTTTGTCTTTTCTATAAGCCTTTATTTTTACCTGGTTGAACTTATCTTTAATTTTAATTTTTTAATTATCTTCAGCTTGGGCTTAGACTTTGCTTCGCATTTAAAAAGTTATATTGGCAAAAATTAATTCAAAGTCTGAAGGGAGGGGGGTGGAGTAACTGCCCCTATTTGCCCTCATTCTGGGTGCGCCACTGGTAATGAGCGTGGTTTTTACTAAACGGTTTTTCCATTCTCTCTCTCTGCTAATGTGGGTAGGCCTACACTTCCTCCATATTTTAATCTACTTCATCCCTAACACATTAGCGTAGGTAGTAAATATGCGTACGGGTATCCGAACGGGTGGTAAAACTTGAAATGCTGATTTTATTTTTACGCCTCGTCTAATTACCCGTCAAGTGGGCCTACCTATTTGAATCACAACATTGGGGAAATATTCAAGCCTACATTTGAATGGAGGGAGTAGGCAAAGAGAAACCAAATAAGAAATAAACATGTGGTTGAGATTTATACTTTTATTTTCCCGTCACCGGCAAACCGAACTAGATGAGCCTGACATTTAGTCCACGTGGCCACCGATGCGGATACAGTCAAATAAGATTGTTTTGAGATTATGCGTTAAATCTTTAGACAAGAAAGAATAATCTCTTCGATTAATAAATAGTACATTAAGTCAAGCTTCATTTCATCTCGATGCAGTCTTAGTGTTCCCTGATGAATCATCGTGGAATACGCGCATCGGTGGCTGCATGGTTTAAGGAGTGACTCTTGCAATATACTGGACTGCCTATGACGGGGATGACGGAGAAATTGGGGCTATACATCCAGTTGGATGTACGTACTGAGGAGGTTTTCCCCTAAATGGTTTTCTACTCTCCTCCCATGCAAATGTGATCACATTTATTCTACATTATACCTTACCTTCTCTGGTAGTCACCGGTCTTAGACGTTACTTTCGTGTTAGACTGAGCTACCGATGACAGGGATATCGGGGTTCGAAGCCTGGTCAGATATATACTGAGAGTGGTTTTTCCAAAGTGTTTTTCCACTTTTCTTCTACGCAAATGCGGGTAGACTTTCTCTAAATTCAACCTGCCTCTTCCCTAACTCGGTACCGTAATTAGTACATATACGTGTAACCTGAACAGGTAGCAAGACGCATTGCTAAACAATTTGATTTCTTCCCCATTAATACTTAATTTATGAAAGCTAAATATTTGGATGATACAGAGTGTTCGGGAAAAAACGCTTAGGAGCGATCTTACTTAGCGCACTTGAAATATGGCTCCCCCATTTAACCCGTCAAATTATCCCAACACCTCGTAAAATAAAAATAAAATCCTTCAGGATCTTGTGCACACGTGATTTGTTGACACACCGGAAAGCCCCCCGGGGCTACAAAACTAAGCCCCTCCACTAATAACTCAGACCGGAGCACGCCTCGACACCTTCTCGCGGTAAAACAACGCCAACACACGCGGATAGTCGCTTGGACCCGTTTTCACACTCTCGGTGTTGTCGTCTATCCGACCCTTATATTTAATTTATGTTTTAATCATTCTTAATATTAATTGACCGTAGCTGTGGTTTAGTAGCCAGAGTTTCTGGCTAGAGATCCAGAAGTTTAGATTTAGAGAAAGTGTACCCATATTTACGCGGAAGGAGAGTGGAAAACCATTTAAGAAGAATAAACTTCAATGCATCCGACCGGGATTGAACCCTGATCTCCCCGTCCTTGGCAGCTTAGTCTAACACGAGAGTAGCGCGTTAGACCATGCGGCCAACGAAGCGGGTCATTTGTTATTTAAACTTAAATTCCAGCCGACGTGGATGCCTCGTTTTGTCCTGAAATACATTCCTTAGGGTAGCTATAATATTTCCATTGATATTATATTAGAATTTAAAAATAGGTTTGAGGGGGAGCTAAAATTCTACCTTCATTATTCCTACTCCACTAGCGTAATTAATGTTATGCTTCAAGTCCGAATGGTTGCTAGGACGAAGTGAAAACCAAATTCATCAATTATAAGTGATTAATAAATCCCAAATGTGATAACATCATCCCTCAGAGGGAGGACCCAATGACTCCTAATCCCTTAACCTCAATACCTGGAGTCACTCTAGATCTCAAACAACTAATTGCGTCGCACAACGTAGAAGAAATAACAAACCTCTGAAATTGGAAAACTTCAATTTAGCACCAAAATTGGTAATCAAAAATAAATCCCAAATCCGGATACCTAATGTCATTAAATTTCAATAATTATTTTAATTTGTTTACTCTATTCACTAAAGTGATGACCAACCATAAATCTAAGTAGGCCTACCTCTGAGAGTCAACCACTGAAATATTGATTAGGCCTATAGTAAATAATAAATTAGAATTTGAAGTTTATATAGAATGATAGTGAAAAGTAAAAGTTGTTATAAAATATATTTAAATAAAATATAATGATACAAAAATTAATAATTCCTTAAACATTTTAAGGTAGGTCCTAAACATTAAAATAAAAAATAAAAAATTAGAAATGTTTTAATAACTATAGTAATAATTCAATTTCTGGGTCAGCACTGGACAAAATACAAAAGAATAAGTCAATACATCGAAATAAATACTTATTACTATGTGTTCTGTCTTGCGACAGGTCCATACCTTTTGTCAATAAACTTAGAACGCCAATACGTCTTGCCCTCTGCCTCCTCCTTGAGCTCCCAGAATTTTTTTATTTCCTTCAAGTCATCCAACATTTGAATCAAGGCCCATTCTATACGGACGCTGAAAGCGCCGCGTTCATGAAGATGACGCCTGTCTGTAATTTGTTTTTGAAGCTGTGAAAACGCGATGAAAGTTCTAAACGAGCTATACATGGCGTTTATGGATTAGAACTGCTGAGACCATCGGTTTGTTCCTCACAAAATGGACATCGTGCAGCTAGGATTTATTGGTGTGATTAATATTTTGGAAGGGTATTATAAACATTCTGAAAGAGAATAAAGACGTTGGGTGATTCATCTTGTACTCAACAATCATCTTTCAACAGAACAATTTCTTGTAATGTTTGAAAATCATACAGTGGACACAGATAAGTTTTTTCAATATTATAGAATGTCAGTAGCGTCATTTGATGAGCTTTTGAGTTTTGTTCGTGAACAAATAATAAAACAAGATACAGCCATGAATAAAAGTATTGACTGTCACTGAACAAACAAAATGCGAGTGAGCTGTCTCGTTGAATCTGCCATGAAAACCCTTTGTATATATTTTTTAACAGCGTTGTTAACGCATCCAGTTGCGTTCAAGGTGCCAGACGCCCGACTAACGCTGACACATAAGGCTCTTAAACCGCTCGTATATATTGGACTCCAATTCTTACCCACTGTTCTTTAGACCTCTTCATTTGTCCCCCTGTCTGTCCACCTGATCTTATCAATTATTCTACAGCCCCACATTTCAAAGCTCTCCAATTATTTCTTTTTCATCTTCATAAGAGTCCAAGTCTCTGCTCCAAATGTAGCATTTCATCAGTTTATTCATCAGTTATAGATTCAAATTTCTGGTCAGCAGTAACCTCTTCTTGTTGAAAGGTTCCTTGGCCATGGCGATCCCCGACCTAATTTCCTTGGCGCAGTAGGCATCTCTCTTGTCAGCAGACTTCCCAGGTACTTGAACTGCTCTATGATTTCCAACTCCCGGTTTCCAATTTTGATTCCCAGCGTCTCTTAATTTTTTAAACCAGCATCACTTTTGACTTCTTAATGTTGATCTCCATGCTTCTCACTATCTCCACTAGCTGGTTGATCATTTCCTGCAACTCTTCTTTACTTTTGGCCAGCAATGCTAGAACATCTGCATATTTTATTGTGTCAATGACGCGTCCTTCTACCCTGAAATAACCACGTCCCTCTCTAGAGCTTTCTCTCCATACAAGTTGAACAGACTGGCTGACAAACAACATCCCTGCCTCACTCCTCTTCCTATCTCTATGCTATCAATCTCTCCATCATTCATCCTCACCTTCACTCTCCATACAAGTTGAACAGACTGGCTGACAAACAACATCCCTGCCTCACTCCTCTTCCTATCTCTACGCTGTTGGACTCTCCATCATTCATCCTCACCTTCACTCTCCATACAAGTTGAACAGACTGGCTGACAAACAACATCCCTGCCTCACTCCTCTTCCTATCTCTACGCTGTTGGACTCTCCATCATTCATCCTCACCTTCACTCTCCATACAAGTTGAACAGACTGGCTGACAAACAACATTCCTGCCTCACTCCTCTTCCTATCTCTACGCTGTTGGTCTCTCAGTACACCCGACTGGGATCGAACCACGTTCTCATCATCATCGACAGTCTAGTCTATTGCGAGAGTAGCGTCTTAAACCATGCGGCCACCTAAGCGGGTAATATTTAATTAAGTCAGGCAATAGCTAGAAAATAGAAAAAAGGAGTTGAACATTTATACGGACGATGTATAACAACAATATAAATAAATAAAACTTGAAACTATTTAAATAAAACAGAATAAATAGAAAAATGCAAATATGAATAATAAATTATCAGTGAAGGAAAACAAAACACATTTTTTTTAGCTTAGTAATGAAATCAATAATAATATATAGGCCTACATATATGTTTGCCTATGGTTATTTTTCTACCAGAACTCCCCCCCTAACTAACATTTGAATAAATTGAGAACATGGTCAAGGTGAATTCAGACAGTTTTGAAAATAACTTTACAAAACCGTATCATTATTATTTGAACTAAGCCTAATCATTACCGGACTAATAAAACGAAATTTACAATAGTTTTGTGTATTAAAATAGTTACAACTTCTTCATTTCAATACGAAATTTGTATTTTACACAAATAGTTTGAAACAATAGTTTAAACTTCCTAATTATGTTAGGTAAGTGGATTCGGTGATACTGGTTAATCACCCCTCTACCCTAGGCAGTAATAATTATTGTGAGTGATCTCACAATACATTATTTATAAACATTACTCAGATAATAATAGCAGAAAATGTTTACAGATGGTAAATCAAACATGATGTTACACACACACGCAGATAGAATAGGATGTTATGTAAAATACAGCAAATGCATACAAGTAATCTCTATTGTTTGAAGTTTCACTATTTGAAATAAATCATATGCACGTTTTATTTTGTGATAGCATAGTTTGCGTTCAATAAATCAACAATTTTCATATAAATATTGAGGTATTTATATTTTTAGCACCACGTCTTATACGCATATGTAATCATCAGGCCAATGTTTTAGAGATGAGAAAGGCTGAATTTAGAGGAAATGTACCCATATTTGCGTAGAGATAAACAGAGTGGGAAACCATTTAGGAAAAAGACCACCCTTAATAAAGCTGACCAGGATTCATTCACAAATATCCCCGTCATCGGCAGTGGGAAGTTTATTGCAATAGTGACCAATATTGGTGGCCCACAGTAGCCCTGGGAGGTTAGCAACATTAATGAATTAAATAATGTTGATAACATATAGTTAAAAACAAAATTTTGAAATGCAAAAAGTTAAATGTGAAATATTGAAGGTGTGCTCCATTTCTTTCCGCGGTAGACTCAAGTCACATTTAAAAGTAAGTCATAGGGGACCTGGTGGTCTAGGGGTAAGATATTGGGACTTCTGTGCTGAGGGTCCGGGTTTCAATCCTCGGTACCGGCACAGATTTATCTGATTGCCAAACGCTTCCTTCACCTCTGACAAGACGTGTTTTATTCACAACTTGTGAATGTGTGGAGTGCCAGACTTCCACCGTGGTTCGGATCCCACGTTAAACTGTAAGTCCTCCATTTCATCTCACAATCACCCTACCATTACACACTAGCGTAAGTGCGTACAACACGAATGGGTAGTAAGGCGCGGTGCTAATAATAATAATAATAATAATAATAATAATAAAAAAAGTAAGTCTGTACCAACCTCAAGTCAACAAATATGAACAGTTTTTATTATTATTATTATTATTATTATTATTATTATTATTATTATTATGATGAGGGATAGATTATTAGAAATAACTAAAAAAATATTACCTACTAATTCAATGGAATTAAATATTAGTTTTCAATATTTTATTTAATAAATTAATTTTAGTCTATTATTGATTCATCCTAAGCTGAGACCTGATGTAAACAAAGCCACGTGGAGGTCTATGCTCTGATTTGCTACTGAACTGACTTCCACTGGTATCCTCTCACTAAATAGTCACTTCTATATTTTGTACCCCATGGTACAGTCCATGTCACATGGTAACGTCAAGTGAGCGACGATCAGTCGACAGCTCATCTCGGCAGCGGTAAGTGATGGTTGTGAGTGTTGTGTGCTTCCCGTCTCTTTATGGCCTCTTCTTAGTCTGGTCCAAGTTTTGTTAAACATAAGATAGGAAATTTGAAGGTATTAAAAAATTCAAAAATTCGTAGTGAATTAATTTGCTATGGTACTGACTATACATGGTTACGCCTGTTTAAAATATTGCACTAGTATTCCAGCAATCATGTAGGTCCTACGCCTAGTGATATGGAAATGTTTGTTTACTTCAGGTCTCAGGTTAGGATGAATCATTAATAGTAAATATGGCCACGGTAGTCCCCCAGTGCGTATAACTTACATATTTGGTGGCTCTTCAGTGTGCATAACTTACATTTGGTGGCCCTCCAGTGCACATAACTTACATTTGATGGCCCTACAGTGAGCATAGCTTACATTTGGTGGCCCTCCAGTGCACATAGCTTACATTTGATGGCCCTACAGTGAGCATAGCTTACATTTGGTGGCCCTCCAGTGCACATAACTTACATTTGATGGCGCTACAGTGAGCATAGCTTACATTTGGTGGCCCTCCTTTGCACATAGCTTACATTTGGTGGCCCTCCAGTGAGCATAGCTTACATTTGGTGGCCCTCCAGTGCACATAGCTTACATTTGATGGCCCTCCAGTGAGCATAACTTACATTTGGTGGCCCTCCAGTGCACATAACTTACATTTGATGGCCCTACAGTGAGCATAGCTTACATTTGATGGCCCTCCAGTGAGCATAGCTTACATTTGGTGGCCCTCCAGTGCACATAACTTACATTTGATGGCCCTCCAGTGAGCATAACTTACATTTGGTGGCCCTCCAGTGCACATAACTTACATTTGATGGCCCTCCAGTGAGCATAACTTACATTTGATGGCCCTACAGTGAGCATAGCTTACATTTGGTGGCCCTCCAGTGTGCATATCTTACATTTGGTGGCCCTCCAGTGAGCATATCTTACATTTGGTAGCCCTCCAGTGAGTATAGCTTACATTTGGTGGCCCTCCTGTGCGCATAACTTACATTTGGTGGTCCAACATCACCAAAACTTTGAAAAACACTGTCTTGGACTGTAAAACCACCGAATGTTTTTTTTTATTACCGTGCCTTACTACCTATTCAGGCTATACGCATATATTATAACTACACTAATTAGGTAGGGATGAGGAAGGGAGAATTTTGAAGATAATCCACCAGCATTTGTGTATAAGGTGAGTGGGAAACCCTTGCCGACTGTTCAACTCGTCGTAAAATCGGCGCGGGCCCCTTTTATCCCTCGGCCCGCGTAATGTGACAAACGGCACCTCTAACTGAATGTGAAGCTCCCCCGTACTCGTGTCGTCTCAATCCCGGGGATTACCCGTGAGGGAGGAAGACCTGAGATAAACACTAATCCTACCGTTGATAAAGTAATACTCCAGCTCAGGACGGAAGAGTGGGGGGGAAGAGACCGAATATAAATAGCGTCATCATCTCATCTGCAATCCCCCCTTTGGTTCATCGTCACGCGAGAAGAAAACCAGTCAATCGATTGGAGGCGCTTATTCTTTTGTCTGCGCGTACAAGACCAGGGGGGTTGGAGAAGAGGAAGGGAGGAAAGGGGGTAATCATGCAACGTCACACATTGTCGTAACGGCTTTTCGATTATATACTTCATTAACATCGAGTCGTAAATCGAGTTTCTGAGTCATTTATTTGATCCGAACACAACAAACAGTCGGTGGTGTGATGGTAACGAGATTAAGACAATGAATCACGGACACCCCCCTCCTTCCTCCCATCAATAGTCTCATTATATTTATTTTAAAAATAAATATGGATAAAATACCCATAGCCTATATTTTTTAACTTCTTTAGAAACACCCTGATGGGCAGGCGGATCAAATGTCGGGCTCGTGTAGTATAGTTTGCCGGTGAAAGGGAGATCGGGATATGAAGCAAGTCCGGGTGAATTGTGGGGAACTTTTTACAAAATAGTATCCCACGAAAATTCGAGTACGTTTACTCTAAAAAACTAGTTTTTTAAAAAAAATCACCACGTGTTACTTCTCGTTCGGGTTATAAGCTTATGTGCTAGCTACGCTAGTAATTTTATGGGCGAGAAAGGTTATATTTATAGGAAGTGTACCCAGATCTGCATAGAAAGAGAGTGGAAAACCACCTTAGTACACCCGACTGAGATTCGAACCTCGATCTCTACGTCATCGGAAGTCTAGTATACTGTGAGAGTAGCGCCTTAAACCATGCTGCCACCGAAGTGGGCTACTACCTGTCCGGGTTATATGCATGATTATATTATAATTACTCTATTGAGGTACGGATGAGGAAGGAAGCATTTTAGAGATAATATACCGGCATTTACGTGGAAGGACAGTGAGAAACCATTTAGGGAATACCACCTTTAGTACACCCGACTGGGATTCAAACCCTGATCTCCCCATCATCAGCAGTCCAGTCTAACACGAGAGTGACGCCTTAGATCATCCGGCCACTGAAGCGGGTTAATTTAAATATAAATTTACTAGATGTGAATTGTAACAAGAGGTTGCGTTCGCCAGAAGTCTCCTTATAACATAAACAAACAAATGAAGTACTAAATATTAGTGTTGACATTGCTCGCAACATGATTGGCTGGCAGGAACACGTGGCACTCTTTACTTAACGATAACGTAACGTGAAACTATTCATTGAACAAGGCTTACGTTAAGTGAACGTTTAATTAACTAGCCCATATCACGATGAATTTCATTTAAAAACACGAGCAAACCCGTTACGTTAAGTTACTTTACGTGAATATTTAGTGAACGTTACGTTTACGATAAGTTAACCGTGATCCTGGCAGCAAGATATGGTACAGCCCAATTTGAGGACCGCTGTTCTAGAACAAAATCAACAAGAAATCAGAATATTCGTTACTGAAGTCTCGCTAAGGAAATATTATGACAACTAAACGTTCGTTTATTTTTTGTTAGGTCCTACACCTTATTTCAGTCTGTAACGTGTCTGCCTACGGTGCTGGTCTTGGGTTCTAATCACGGTATGGCAGAAGAAGCTATAATTGATTTAATATGAGATTCCCCCTTTCACAGTGATGAAGTGGTTCTTCTATGAACATTTGAAACTGTAAATTTGTTTCCGTGATGCATTCTGTCTGTCTATTTGTCTGTCTGGCCGTCGACCCAGAGACGAAACTATTTTACCGATCGTGCTAAAACTTGGTATCTAGAGCTCTCATAAGGTCCCCTCCGCGGAGTTTATGGAAATGGATATCTAACCAAAAATGTAAGTGTAGTTTACCGAAGGGGTAAACAAAATTATATAAAATCGCCTTTATCTAAATCCGCTCCAACAATGTTGACTAAATTTTGTATCTAAGTGTAGTTTAACATTACAAACAAAATTACTACTCTAGCTTTCCCATGAAAATTACTTTTAAGGGTATCTTACACAAGAGTAAATTTTCAATTTTGATCATAATATATCCGCAACTATTTCAGATACGAAATAACTTATCATAGTTAAGTTGTAGTAGGCCTACTATTACATATAAAGATATTTTATTTTAAATATATATTCTTATAACTAATAATTTCTGATCTATAAGCAAACATATTTTATTGAGCACTTTGAAATTATTGTTATTATTAATAATAATAATAATAATAATAATAATAATAATAATAATAATAATGACGCGTCTGAGCTACATCATTTGTAGCCCAGTATAGGAAAGATTAGCCAGTACTAATGCACCGTTGTCCAGAGGACGCCCGAATGTACTAATCGTACATCCTTTCCGTGGAGGTTCTTTCCATGTCCCGATGAGAAGAGATGAGGGTGATAGTAAGTATGAGGGTGTGGAACCTGTGGAAACATTTAAACCTAACTAAAGATTAACTAACCAAACCCTGGTAACTGTTATGATCATTCACCTGATAGGCTCTTTTGCCCTCGCTCATAGAAATTCTCATGTGCTGATATAATCAATCGGTTCAGGAAGTGCACGTTAAAATAAGCTCTAGAGCTGAGATATTAACTGACGCACGTAAATCCAAGGAGATCAGACCATATACTAACCCGGATCGGATAACAACCAAGGAGGCGTAACGAATACGACCACGAACCGCTAGAACCTCTAATTCAAACGGCCAGGGCCTCTAACCACTATAGGCCTACGCTGAGGCTAGTTACTGTTAAATTTAAATTGATTGTAATGTTCCTTAAATGATAGAGATGTTCAACTTTTAAAAATGCTCTGTAACTTTATACATTATTTAATTCATACTCTTTTGTTTAGTATTTCTCTAACAATAGATATCTTGTTTCACAAATCTTACTAGGTTTTAGTAAATATATTTATTTTAAGATAAAACGAGACAGAGAGTATGTGCGGTGCACCGTATCATTATTTTATTGCTTATCAATTACAAGTGTCTTAAAAAAAGTGATTGGCATTGCGAACAAATTGAACTAATTGTTAAACCATTAGTGGTTGGTACGCCGACATAGCAGACTCTCCTTCAAGACTGTTTTATATTAATCTGAAACAACAAATGAGATTGCTCACGAAATTGACTGAGACCTTCTTCGTTTACCCAGAAGTTGGTATTATTGAAACGTTACTTACCTCGTCTGTTTGCATAACCTCCTNCCCCCCTCTTCCCCCCCCCCCCCCCGTCTCTCTCATCCATTTCGTAAATGGTTCCGCGATGAAGGAAAACGTTCTTGTACCGTCGTTAATACTTTCAACTTGTTTACCCAAAAACTTGGACTCAAACCACAAGCCAATTTACTTGAGATAATCAGACCTAAGTAGGAGGAGGAGGAAAAAGGAGTAAAAGGAGAATAGAGGTAAGATAAATAAATAATCCATTAGAGGAAGAGAGATTGATCTACAACAGAGGGATGGTATTTATGGGGGCACAAAACCGACGTCTGATCAGGGGTTGAAGAAAGATACGTTTTATTTCTTTTGTATGTGTCGTTTGAAATGGTTTCTCCTAATCCAAACAGAGATACTAAAATAATAAGGAAGTGAATAAAATTAAGGAAACTAAAAAGAAGGGAAATTATTTTAACTCCTAATCAAATAAGAGCTATTATAATAGTAAGGGGAAGCGAATAAAATCAAGTAAATCAAAGAGAAGGAAAATGGTTGTATCTCCTAGCCTAATCAAAGATATTAAAGAATAAAAAATATCGAGTAAAATTGTGGAAACTAAAGAGAAGGAAAATATTTGTATCTCCTTACACCATTAAAATAATAAAATAATAAGAAATTATGAATACACTTAAGGAAACTAGATAGTAGGATATTCCATGAATTTCCTATTTTTATAACACAATTATATCTAGCCTACTAATTAAAAAAATGTATTTGAGATATTTAACATGCACCTTCTGAATCGTCTGATTGCCAGTGATAAATGTTTCGGCCATGCCGGGAATCATCCCCGGAACCCTTAGCTCAGTTGACAGTTGTGCTACCGACTGAGCTAAGGTGACGAACTTTATCTTAATAAAAAGGAAAAGAAGTGAATAAAATTTAAGGAAATGAATAAACTCCATGGAGTTAGTTCTCAATTGAGCCATATCGACAAAGCGGCAGACATTAACGAAGTTAGTACCAAATTGTATTGATAGAGGGTGTCATGTGGTCAGCACAACAAATGCTCTAACCGTTGACCTCAGTTTTCTATACCGGAGCCTCTATTTTTTTCCGTTAAAGTAGCCAGGAACCACTAGATCATAGAGGCGGCTAGTAAGGAAACTTAAGCGAAAGAAAATACTTTTTTCTCTTAACACAATCAGAGATACAATAATAATAAGTAGAAGCGAATAAAATTTAAAAACTCAAAGAGAAAGAAAGCCTCTGTATCACCTAATCTTGGAATATAGGTGTTCTGGGACAGGCTTTTAATAAGTCGTAGACAAAATGAGTAGTTGATAACGATTCAAACCAGAGGATAGTAATAGGAAAGATTGTTTAGCGTAAGTGCACACGTATTGATTTGGAAAGAGCAGGATCACTCATAAAATTCAGGGCGCCTAGGGAATTAGAATTTCGAGAAATCCCCTCTCATCCCTTTCGAAATATACATATGTTAATTACGCTAATAGTGCAGAGATGAGGAAGACAGAAATTGAGGGTAAATGTACCCAAATTTGCTTGGAGGGAGATTTGTAAACCATTGAGGTAAACAAAAACCACTCTAAATACACCAGGCAGGGATTTGAACCCTGTATCACCCAGTCAACGGCAAACTAGATTAAACGAGCGTGACATTTAGACTAAGTTTCCACCGATGCACACTAAATAATTACAATGGTTTCTGTTCTTAATTTATTTTTACTTTCTCGTATCAAGAAAAAGTATTGTAGTCGTGACAATTTTAGACCTTGAGACTATGATGAATTGTTTACGTTTTATGTGTGTCTGAACCCAAAAAAATTGATTTTACAGTTCTGTCTGTTCTCATGTCTGTGTTTCCGTTCTTGACCACATCTGAAACTATTTAATGGATTTTAAAAAAAATTAATATTTAGATGTCATTGGGCATACCTCACTGCTCTTTTGATTTCGACAATTATGAATGATACTTTTCTTCCGATACCTCATCCCTGCATGAAGGCTTGCGCATCCAGTTCATTAGGGTATGCGGAATACCCCCCCTCTGGGATAAGGGAGTCCAAAGGCCGTAGATATGGCTTAGGCCTACTGAAAGGGGTGGGGGGGGGGGAAGGAGGGAGCGTAAGTAATAAAACAAAAAAAAGTTTTACTAAACCTATTCCTTTCTTTCAAGCAACATCTTAAGTTATTAACGCACACAACTAACTCAAACACGCACTTCCACAAATGGAAACTAAAGAATATAATCTTTGGCTTCGATTTAGTAGATTATATGAAATGAAAAGCCTTTATCAACTAAACTCCTGTATTATGTTAAGTATAACATTGATTTACAAATGTGTTTACATCCTCCCAACGCAACGCAACCCTCTTCAGCCTAGTTGCAACCTCACCAGGAATGTGTATTTTACAATCAGACAAGCAAAGAGGATACAAAGTTCATTGTTTACATTATCTTCTCATTTCAACCACTGCCTTGCTAAACAATCCTTTTTTTTAGCAATACATTTAAAATGTGTCAGTGGTATATTAAAAATATACTTATCCTACATAAATCTTAAATGAGATACTCAAAAATGCCTAAAAATGACTCAAACATGGCGCAAAACAAGAAAATAAGACCAAACTAAAAAAAAAGGATGACTCGTTAAAAAAAAAGTTTACACACTTAGGAGATCATTAACAGAGAGGTTATACAGCCCACACATGAGCATTGTCCATATTGTAAGGAAAAAAGTCATCAAAATCTGAGAACTGGTATCGCAATTGAGCAAAACAAATTCATTATACTTTTCTCGATTTGGTATTTTTAAACTAATCTGTGTTTTAGAACTTAAATAGAATATATTGTGGTTAAAATAAAATTTAAATACATTTTTGTAGAAAGAGTTTGCCTATGCTTCTTCTTCTTATGGTAAAGAATGGAGTCGAAAGTATGCCGATAGTTATAAAAAGAGACGAGAAGTTTTTATACATTTCCCAACCATCTAAAAAAAACTATCAAAACATAGATGTTGGATAAGTGGAATTGTAGGGGACGCGAGCTAGGACCAGTGTTTTTTTGTTTGTTGTTTTTCAGTTTTTGATAGATAAACTTTTTTTCTGGCCAAAATAAATAAAATACTGCTTCCCTAGAAACCTAGAGTTTAATTTTCTTCACTTGGTGATATCAACAGTTGTTAAATAGGCTATCTGTCATGAGCATAGCGGTATTAGATGACAAACTTTTTGAATGAAGGAAAAAAAGTTGTCATTAAATTACATGACACCCTTGAATTGAGGTAGAAACTGATAAAATGTTACATTTGAAGCATCGCGCTATTTGGAGCAGAAACTTGGACTCTTAGGAAGATTAAAAAAAAAACTACTTGGAGAGCTTTGAAATGGGATTCTAGAGAAGATTTGAGAAGATCAGGTGGACTGAGAGGGTGACAAATGAAGAAGTCCTAAGAAGAGTGGGTGAGAAGAGATCCATTTTGGATGTGATTCTTTGGTGCAAATCAAACTGGATCGGACAAATCCTTAGGAGGAACTGTCTTCTGCGTGACGTCAGAGAAGAAAAGGTTAAGAGAAATAGGATCTTAAGAAGAAGGAGGAATCAAATATTGGGTGACTTGAAGGAAATAAGAAAATTCTGGGAGCTGAAGGAGGAGGCAGAGGACAGGGTGCATTGGCAGTCTAAGTTCACTGACAAAAGGAATGGACCTGTCGTAAGAAAGAACACCTAATAATAAAAACTTCAAGCACACTGACCTTAACTAACATTTTCTGCACTCTTACCTTAAGGGATTGGCTATTGGATGGGGTGGTTTGGGAGGGGGAAGGCGGGTAGACTTTACGAAACAATATCAATACGCTTTTACTCTTCAATTACCCCCTCTTCTTCCTTCCCCCTCCTTGACTGTCAGCAGCTCCCGTGTCTGTGTCAACAGTCCCGGCCTGATAGTCGGTTGCTATGGTGACCGCAATGCCTGGGCCACGCCCCCTCTTGTCTGTGCTATGTGCGCTTATACCATCCGCCGCCGACCAAATGACTGGCATTGTGTCTATTCTTGTTTCGTTCACCACAGAAATGTGAGGGAAGATATACCTTGATTTTCGTAAGGACACCGTTCTGGAAGGCCTTATTTCACAACAGAATCCTACTATATACTAGTAATATGGTAGGATAAAAGTACTTTCAAAATACTACTATATAGTAGGACTTCCTATTACCGTTCTGGAAGGCCTTTCATCCTACCAAAATACTACTAGACTATTCAGTAGGATTCAGATACAATATAAGACCTTCCAGAAAGAGCTTCCGATAATAACATGGAGGGAGCGAGGTCTACTGTTCACAGAACTACTAGTAAGACTGTAGTAACGATAATAACATGGAGGGAGGTC
>CABFWO010003905.1:65377-75879 GCA_902155825.1 Timema genevievae | reverse complement strand
CAATTCATTAACTCGATGAGTTTTTAGCCGGTCCGTGAAATGGAAAAGTGAAGAACAGGTTTAGTCTTTAAGTTAATTTAACTTTTGATCGTTTTAGAATGAAAAGTTAGTTTAAGTTAGGTTGTGTTAGTTTATTATAATATCTTAAAAGTAATTTCAGTTAAGCTTATAATAGAAAGTACAATAAGTAGTTAATAAAATGGGTAAGAGCTAATACAATTTTTGCCCAGTTGGTGAAATGCTCAAGCGAAGATACGGAATTACCACAAAAAAATGCCCAATTCATGAAATGGGCAGTTTCACTATTGGGGTGTATAAATATATAATATATAATATATAAAATAGTGTGTTAAGAGACAGATGGGTTGATAAGGAGGGTGATATGACGTCACGAGGGTGTAAATAGAGGGGATAGGGTTAGGTGGCACAGTGGAAGGAGACAAGTGTTGTTAGTAAATATTAGGTAAACCTTAAAACTATTTTGGGAAATTTATTGATGATACAAAATATATTGAAGAATTAATATAACGCATCTACAAAGGCTCGCAATCATTTGGTTTTTTACTATTACTACTACTACTATTACTACTACTACGCCTACCACTACTACTATCACTACTACTACTAATACTAATACTACTAATAATATTACTACTACCACTACTACCACTACTACTACCACTACTAATATTACTACTACCACTACTACTATCACTACTACTACTACTATTATTACTACCACTACTACTAATATTACTACTACTATTACTACTACTACTAATACCACTTCTACTATTACTACTACCACTACTACTACTATCACTACTACTACTACTACTACTATCACTACTACTATTACTACTACTACTATTACTACTACCACTACTACTACTACCACTACTACTACTATTACTACTACCACTACTACTACTACCACTACTATTATTACTACTACCACTACTACTACCACTACTACTATTACTACTACTACTACTACCACTACTACTATTACTACTACTACTACTACTACTACTACTACTACTACTACTACTAGCACTACTATTACTACTACTACCACACTACCACTAATAATAATATTAATAATTGAAAATTTCCTGTCTACATCTCTAGACTGGGCCCATGTTCACACAAAATAATTAATTTAGTTAATGAACTTTATTTTTTATAAATATAATGGAGGCCCCAGCAGGACAGGGTTACTGGGGGAAACTCCCCCCCTTTAAATACGCCTCCCCCTCAATTGTTTAACCCTGCATCTTAAGTCTGGGATATCATCATATCTACACTAACGGTGTGGGGCTGGTCGTAAGGAAGGCTGAATTTAGAAGAAATGTACCCATATTTTCATGGAGAGAAAGCGGTAAAACATTTATGAAAAAGTCCGCTACAGTGACCGAATGGTATAAGGCGTCATTCTAATGCTATACTGGCCTGCTGATGACGGTGAGATCAGGGTTCAAATACCGGTCGGGTCTGCTGAGTTTTTTTCTAAATGATTTTCCACTTTCCTTCCACGCAAATGCGGGTAGGTTACATCTAGAACGATTTCTTCCTCGTCCTTACTCCATTGAAGTAATTGTCACATATGCTAATAACCTGAACAGTTAGTAAGACGAAGGGATAATAAATTAATTAGGAAAATAATCTCTGTACACCCAGCCAGGTTACGAACCCCAGCCTGCTCGTCATAATTAATCCCCCCTTCTTGGTGACCTTGAGTGACTGTCTTAGGAACTAGGAATGTATTTAAAGGGATCACCAGTGATATTTCATTGATACTGGTTTAACCTAATTATTTACCTCCAAAATCTTCAATGAGCTCAACCGCTGCGTTACTTTTTACATTAATAAAATTTGAAAGATTAGCACTATAGACGAAAACAAATTTTAAAGTGTTTAAGTTTTATTATCAAATTTTTTGCTCATGAATGAAAGTAGTTTATAGTGGTGTGCAAGTACTCGAAAGTTCGAGTTGAAGTCGAGTATTATTAGCTGTTTGAAATTTGCTCCAAGATAAAAAAAAAGAGTGCTCCGAATTTTTTATTTTTTTCCTCAAAAATTGCGATTTTAACTAATTTTATTCAATTTTCCTTGCAAATAAAATACCTCAGTATTTCATTTTGTCTGATTAAAAAAATAATTGTACAGTAATATACTAAATTTATTTAAAAATCCGATTTTGCGATTAAATAATTTTTTTAAATAAAAAAAATCTACATTATGTTTGTAATTATGATTTATAAATGGATCTGTTACAAAAACTCAATGCGAAATATTTCTATTACAAATATTGCTTTATATTACTTGAACTAAAAAAAACCTTGAATTTTTTCATTCAAATTTGATTCGAACCTGACTCGAAATGAACAATGACAACTCGCATACCACAAGTAGTTTATAATGGCAAAGAAATATTGGTTGAATTTTTACAAGAAGAAAATTTAGAAGATTTTAGGGTTGTTTGTTAAGTCCACTAGTTCAATTCTAAGCGAACTCGAATGAATATATGAAATATTCTCGTAGCTGAATCGAGGTTCGAATATTTTTTATTACGTATCTTACGTTTGAAAAGAAAATATTAATTGTTTGTTATTTATATAAATTCATGTACTAAAATTACTCAAAATGTTTAAATTGCACAATTAAAAATAAATAAATTTATCATTAGGTCATACTACCGGTTCGGGCTATACCCTTATGTACTAATTACACTGATGGTTTTAATAGATAGGCAGTTTATATGTTTTTTAAAGTGCACCCAAATTTGCGTGAAGGGAAAATGTAAAACTATCTAGGAAAATCAACATCAATACACCCGATCGAGGTTCGAACCTCGATCTCGACGGGGAGTCTTCGGCATTTCGAAACTTTGCACACCCCTTGAAAGTACCAACGTATTATTTTGCGGCTATCATTGATAATATTTTACTATATTATTATTATTATTATTATTATTATTATTATTGTTATTGATAATAGGCCTATATATTATTATTTTAGCATTGCACCTTACTACCCATTAATGTTATATGCTTAGGCCTATGTACTAATTACGCTAATAGTTTTAGAGATTAGGACGGTTATATTTATAGAAAGTGCACCCGCATTTGCGTGGAGGAAAAATGGGGAAAAACTAATTTGGGAAAATCACCCTCAATACACCCGACTGAGATCCAAACCTTGATCTCCCGTCATTGGCAATCTAGTCTACTGTGAGAGTAGCGCCTTAGACCATGTGGCCACACAAGTGGGTTTATATCACTCGAAAGTGACAGCTGCATATCACACGGCCTAACGTATGAATACATGAAAGTAGACCAAGTAAATTTTCTCACCCTACGAATGTTGGACTGTGTAGCGGAGTGATCTCCAGCCATGCTGAATAAACCGTCAGCCCCAATTATTTCCTAAATTTAAATTTAAAATTTCTGCAATCGAACTGTTGTTGAGTTGGAATTTATTTTAAGAGAATAATCTGTATCCAACTAACTGTAAATATCACAAACTGTAGACTACAATATAGTCCCATTTTCATATGAAGGGCCTTATCTAACAGCTATAAAAGTTATTATAGATCTATTTTCACCTTAGCTCAGTCGGTAGCTTGTCTACCTACTGAGATAAGGGTCCCAGGTTCGATTCCCAGCATGGCCTAAATATATATAATTGATGAAATATGGGTTTACCCTTTCACAGTGATATATTAACGGCTGGGGACTGGATGTGGTGCCTGTTTTAGTTATAAGTTGTATTATAAGGCCTATGAAGCTACGACAGGCCTAGCAAGCAGGTAGTGGAATATATATGTCTTTAATAAAAAACTACCCGCCTCGGTGGCGTAGTTGGCTAACGCGCTAGTCGTGTTGAGCTCTACCGCCGAGGACGGGGAGATCGAGGTTTGAATCTCGGTTGGGTGAACTGGGGGTGGTTTTTCCTAAATGGTTTTCCACTCTCCCTCCACTTATAATCCGAACGGGTAGTAAGACGCGGTGCTAAATATTATTATTATTATTATTATTATTATTATTATTATTATTATTATTATTATCATTAATAAAAACTGACCCAGGCCACTGGCTGGAAACAGTGATGGATGTATAACATATCTATTTTCACGTATTCATACGTCAAGTCACGTAATATTCACCTGCCACTTTTGATAATGGTTGCTATTGATCTGGAAGTCCCAGGGTCATTTACCGGCGGTACCATAGGTATTTTTGCCGTAAGTGGAAATATTCCTACCTATGGTCACCATGTTGCGGTTAGTCAGGATTGAGTTAGTTTCAAGACTTTCACTGGCTCCACACTTCCACATTCACTCTCATCACATCATCTCATTACGGGTGTGACGTGTAGATAACCTCCTATGGTGTACCCTGGACAACGTTCTGTCCCACCAGAGTGGATAAAACAGTCTATATATGTTACAGTACAAACCAGATTCCAGGACAAACTAGATCAAACTAGGCCGGATCGATACATCCAGCAGCTTGTAGGATAAACCGATATAGCCTGAAGTTTTTAGACAGTTTTAGTTCGGACTAACCTGAATCGATACATCCAGCAGCTTGTAGGATAAACCGATATAGCCTGAAGTTTTTAGACAGTTTTAGTTCGGACTAACCTGAATCGATACATCCAGCAGCTTGTAGGATAACCCGTTACAGCCTGAAGTTTTTAGACAGTTTTAGTTAAGACTAACCTGAATCGATACATCCAGCAGCTTGTAGGATAAACCGTTACAGCCTGAAGTTTTTAGACAGTTTTACTTAAGACTAACCTCAATCGATACATCCAGCAGCTTGTAGGATAAACCGATTTAGCCTGAAGTTTTTAGACAGTTTTAGTTAAGACTAACCTGAATCGATACATCCAGCAGCTTGTATGATAAACCGATACAGCCTGAAGTTTTTAGACAGTTTTAGTTCGGACTAACCTGAATTTATACATCCAGCCGCTTGTATGATAAACCGATACAGCCTAATGTTTTTAGACAGTTTTAGTTCGGACTAACCTGAATCTATACATCCAGCCGCTTGTATGATAAACCGATACAGCCTAATGTTTTTAGACGATACTAGTTTTTATCCTTCCCAGCCCATACGATGAATAGATCTTTGACATGTTTCATCATCCACAGTTCACAATCAAATGCTGTTAGCTTACATAAACTAACCTAACCTAACATAAACCTGGTTTGGCCTATTACAATTATTGTAGGCCATACTAGTTTATCCTACGATTCAGTCCAAAATTTCAGGATTAACTAATTTTGACTAGAATCAACTAGTACATCCTGAGGCTCTTATGTTGTGTCAATTCGTCCCAGTCTGATCTAGTTTGTCCTAGAATCGGGTTTGGACGGTAACATATACAGTGCGACCGAACTAGATATTGCATCTCTCAGGGTTAAATATGCCGTAGGCTGATTTTTTATGTATATAAATACAATCAACGCCTCTTAAATACTAACATTAGATTATATTCATAGTAAAATATTATCACAGTTGACCCCAAAAATAATGTCTGTATTTTATGAAAGACCCTTCCTATGAAAATTAGAAAATGCAAAAATGCCATAGGTTTGTTATGGTTATTTGAATATATATGCTATGACATATATCAGTTTTTGATATGTAATACATACATAACACATTTTTATTTTTCCCGGTTAATGCTAGCATTAACTGCTATGGGCACTTTAGATAGTATTTGACAATGTGTTAGCTACGAAAGAAAGTAAGTAATTTAATATTGTACAAACCAAAAGCTTCAAAGAAGACGCAGAGAAATCACAGTCTATTGAAGATCAATAAAGTTTTTAAGTTGTTTTATTTACCGTTCAGGCTATATACAGAATGTATAGTAACGTGTAGGACTGTCTTCAGGGGTTGACAGGATACACAAAAACAATGGGACCAACTTCATATAACCACGTGTCCCATTTTACCTTGTTTCCAAGTTATAGTTATATTTGTACTCCAGTGATGTGGAGCTGATTAACATTATGGGAAGTGCTCAAAATGGCCACCTTCGGCCTGAATGCAAGAAATGCAATGCAATGTATTTTTGAAAAGGTGCGATACACTACATCACGACGACTGCAGGTTTGCATTCAGGCATCGCAATAGATCCTTGAACCAGCCCCATGGTATAGTGGTTAGCGCACCTGGCTACGAACTTAGTAGCCCAGAGCTCGATTCCCGGTTGGTACCATAGGTATTTTTTTCTGAAACGTTCACCAGGATTTGATAATTAAGCTTAAGTTAGGTTTAATTGTTTCCACTGGTTCCACACCCTCATACTCACTATCACCATCACCTCATCTCATTGGGACATGGAAAGAGCCTCCACGGAAGGGATGTACGATTAGTACATTCGGGTATCCACTAGACAATGGTACGTTAGTACTGACTATTGATTGATGGAACATATTCACGCATATGCCTATGTATATGTCTATTATATGTATGTATACATATATATTCAATATGCACCTCCAAGATGAAACCCATACAAATATAACTAATATTTCTCAAACCCATGCTAATTATCTTTTACAAAAAATAATTAAGATAAAGGATGGCTTGTAAATAAAGTGATTTATTATTTATAAATATGAAAACATTCAAAGAAATAAATTTTTAAATATATTTTTAAAATAATAAAATTTATTAACACTAACAAATTTTTTTTTAAATGCAAATAAAGTTAGGTGGGATGATTTCCTGTTTGTTTTTATTATTTAAGATAACAAAATAACAGTACAAATATTTTTTTAATTTGTGTATTTTCCTCCATTTTACAAAAAAAAGGAAAATATTACGATTTTTTTCTTTTCATTTTTTCCATGAACACAGAACAAATTATAAAACATTAGAGCTCTCCATTTTATAGCTATACCTTCCAAGAGGTCAACAACGCCTGTTGGCGAAGATAATGCCAAATTATGAGGATAGAATTTGTCATGTGGTCAACCAAACGAACCCGTGAATCTCAGTTTTCTAGAACATAGCTTAACGGCTAATTTAAGAAATCATAGTAATTTTTCCCACAAAAAAAAAAAAGCTTAAAGTTATTCGAACGGATTAGATTCTACCTTAGATAACGTCCCCTTCCATTTAAACTTAAGGGTTAAGAAACAAACTTACAAGTTTGTTTTTTTTGTGTGTGTTTTTCAGAGGCCATCCCGGAGTTTGTAACCCGCAACTGCAGATCATGCACCCCTCAACAGGCGGCCAACGGACGCAAGCTAGCCAACTTTATCCAGAGCAACTACCCCGACGCGTGGCGGCAGGTCATAACTCGTTACAGAGGTTGATCTACGCCACCACTAGAGGCGCTGCGGTCCCTGCACGTCTCCCCGTATCACTCATCTCTCGACAATAACATTATATCATTCATTATAGCATCGAAAATATTACCAAGCATAGTTGCCAAATCTCTGATTCTCCATGATCATGTAGGAAAAGGGGATTTATAGTTTTTACGGTATTTTGGCTTGAATTAAGATTTATTTTTGATAACTAGATATCAAGATTAACGGGCTAGTCCACCTGAGCGCTGATACGCGTTGCTGACCATCAGAATGCTCACGCTGCTTAGAAAGTCGTTTTGTTATTTTAAAACATAGCTCATGCCAAAATTTAGGGTGAAATGTAAGGTCCAATTTTCATAGCTAAAGTCTTTTAGAAAATACAATAATTTTTGAGACCAACATTAATAATATTTTATTTTATTTTTAGTGTTATTTTTTAGGTAGTGATAATATCTATAAAAAATGACAGCTGCAGATCAAATTACTTGACGTACGATTACGTTAAAATTATAGATGGGTTTGAATCTTATATTTCTTTAATCCGAATCTTAAATTTTCTTTTGAATCTCGAATCTAAATTCAAATCCTCGAATATTTTAGACGGCAAAATTTTATTTAGTGTAAATATTTACAATTAAATTTGATAAAATAGTTGTTTAAGGCTTTGGTGCCACTGAAATAGTTTTTTTGTCATGTCTATTATGTCAAAAAAACACATAAAAAGACAGAAATGTTTAGTATTTTGTTTATATTAATAATTTTTTATTTATTTTTATTTTATTACTCTCCCAACTATACAAGTCAATATAATTATTTTTACCAATTGCTTAAAATTGTTATATTAAGTCAAGGTCTTCATAATAATTGTTTTCAAGATACTTTTTTGAGATTTTTATCATTCTCGAATCTCTTAAATACCATAGTAGTTGAGGTTTTCGAGAAATCGAGCATCCTATCTATAGTTAAAATAGATCTAGTAGCTCTTATAGCTTTCGGATGAGTTTCTTCCAATGAAAATTGAACTATGCCAACATTTCCATTTTGGGATAAAAATCTTAAAGTTTAAGTAGATATGTCACGTTACCTGTTTTTCTATCGATTCCGATTCTTAAGTTCAACCTTGATTTTTTTTTCTATTCTCGATTTCGATTCTTGAACATTTCCTATTTAATTATTTTCCCAAGCATCCAAATAACATACAAAAACATATTTATTCAACTTCATAGCACAGCAAAAAAAACCCACTAAAAATGTTAATAGTAATAGAAAAATTAATTTTGAATTTGAACAAAGTAAAATATTCATTTTTGCCAAGTATTAAAGCATATCATACACAATTAATAAAATAATTATGAATTACAATAGTAATCATGTATTTTTGCCAACAAAAGCTTCACTGAGTAAAACATTTATAAATAATTTTAAAAAGGCACAATAAACAATCATCGAAAACACAAGTTTATTAATTCACCAAATAGTGTAATTAATAGAACCAAAATAAATAGCAAATAACAGCAAATAAACTAATATAGAGATAATAAATAACAGCAGGTAAACTAATATAGAGATAATAAATAACAGTAGGTAAACTAATATAGATATAATAAATAACAGCAGGTAAACTGATATAATAAATAACAGCAGGTAAACTAATATAGAGATAATAAATAACAGCAGGTAAACTAATATAGAGATAATCGATTACTACTCATTCTGAGTTTTGCCTTTTTGCTTGGTTTCCAGTATTTTCA
The DNA here is from genome assembly GCA_902155825.1 of Timema genevievae. Taxonomy (NCBI): domain Eukaryota; kingdom Metazoa; phylum Arthropoda; class Insecta; order Phasmatodea; family Timematidae; genus Timema; species Timema genevievae. Next base: position 66,786 of record CABFWO010003905.1, on the reverse strand, counting down.
TTGAAGTATCGAGAATCGTATTATTAGGGTTAATTCTCGATTCTTTCGATACCAGTAAGAATCGAGGGTATCGAGGTATGAAAAAATTGAGTTTGACATCCCTAGTTTTAAGTCTATTCATGGAAAGGTGAAATTAGTTCATTTTCAAGGACATTTCAAGCGAAATTTCTCAAGATCGTCTTTCTCAAACTATTAAAAAAAAAATTTTTTTTTATCAAGTTCTTAACGTTCTAAGTCGATTGAATATTGTTTTAGTGGGTTTTCAGAACCAACATTCTCATAAGATATACTGCAGTGTGAGAATATTTCCCTCCGAATGAGCTGTCCCCTTAATACTTCTAGACAGCTCACAATATTGTAATATATCCATCATCCGTTATAATGTGTTCTGTGTTTATGGAGAAAATAAAAAATATCAAATAGTAAGATTTTTTTGGCTTTTTTTTTTTTTTGTAAAAATGAGAAATATATTATATTTTATAATTAAGTTGACTGATATATGTTTATAAAAATAATAAAAACAAAGAGGAACATACTAATTTTATTTGAATTTTTTTTTTTATTTGATGGTTTGACTAACTTTTACTTTTTAAAAAAATTGACTTATTTCTTTCTAACTAACTCAAAATGTTCTAAGGAGACTAGCTCGTTTTCGATTCCTTTTTTAACAACAGCCGAAAAACGGAGTACGAAGCGTATTCGGATAGTAAGTACCTTTTGACTATTATTAATGGACACTATTTATTTTTAAGCACTTTTATTTTTAGAATAAAGGCCATAGCTTATATTACTTTTTCACATAGTTTCCTCCATTATTAAGGCATTTGTAGTAGCGCGGAAACAACTTCTGAATACCCTCTTCATAAAATGAGGCCGCCTGTGAAGAGAGCCAATGTTGCAAATCTTCGTCATCGTCGCCATCGTAGCGCTGACCGACAAGGAACCGATTCAAATGGAGGAACAGGTTAAATACACTTGGTGCTAAGCTGGCTTTATGGGGATATGATTAATTTGTTTCCAGCCAAATGATGCGATGAGCTCTTGGGTTCGACACCAGCAGCGTGTGACTGACCATTATCGTGAAACAACGCAGCACCGCGACTGAGCATTCCTCCTCGCCTTTGGTTTTTGGATCGCACAACGCAGATTCTTGAAGGTCTCACAACAGGATGCAGCATTTATTGTTGTGCCACGTGGCATGAAAGCAACAATAAAATAAATGGTACGGCGCACCGCACAGACTTTCTCTCTCTTTCTATAAACTCGTAAGATTTCTGAACGGAATAATGTACATTGTATCATCACCACTCCACATAAGAACACGCATAAAATAATATACAATGATATATAATCAATGAGAAAAGAGGCGCATCTTTGTCCACCTAAGAGCATTTCAAACAGTTTAATGT
>CABFWO010003905.1:22796-64283 GCA_902155825.1 Timema genevievae | reverse complement strand
TAATTTCATATCTCAAATAGTTTCAGAGCTATTATAAAAAATGTTAATTTACGCATCAGACCGGAGCCCTTAAAGCCATTTTGCCGAAATATTGAGAGTAGCCATTTTGTTTGGAATATTTATTAATGTTTATAAATGAAATTTAATCAAAATCGTTAGAGCCGATTTTGATAAAATCGACTTTTTCTCTTTTTGCCCTTCAGTAAACTACCCTTAATTTTAGGGGTAGATATCCAATTCCAAAAACCCCTCGGGGCAACCCTATGAAAACCCTAGATATCAAGTTTCAGCTCAATCGGTAAAACAGTTTAGGCTCTAGTTGGAGGTAGACAGACAGACAGACAGACTGACAGACAGACAGACGGAAATTCAAAAACCACTTTTTCGGATTCAGGGAGTCATGAAACGTCAAGATTCATTAAAATCTCGAGTTCGATTTTTTTGACGATCACCATAATTTCTCTACCTGTATAAGATAGAGAGAAAGTAAAAACCCTTTTCTGGTCCATAAAATGTTGCACATGATCTTCCTGGATGAAATTGTTTGCTTGAATTTATCATTTTTTCGGAGATATTGTGTGCCAACAATCCATGGACTGCTGTTTTGATTCCGGCGTAATGTGAGACGTCCATGTGGCTTATAAAATCATCACTTTCATCACTATGTCACGTGATAAATGTCAAAGCACTGCCAAGTCGCTTGATTTTTTTTTCACCTCAGATAGCATTTCTGGCACCCATCGTGAGCATAACTTCCAATATTTTAAACGATCCGACACAATCTCATAGTGAACAGCTCTGGAAATTTGTGGACATTTACAAGAAAGTGACGAAACCATAAACTGTCTGTTCTCACGACATTTTTCTTTGATATTCTGCATCAAATCATCATAAATGAAAGATGACCGCCCCACTCCGTGCCTCATAATGTATAGTTTTCACGTCCTTCGTTAAATTGTATAATCCAGTGGATCCCAAACTTTTCGAACGGTGTACCACCCCAACAATTTACATAATTTTGAGTACCACCAAGACAATGCTGAATATTTACTAGTTAGGTAAATTTTTTATGCTGCCCTACATACTGCGTGGTAGTTTGTGCTTGAATTAGTGTTGCCATCCCTCCAAACATTGGTTAAACTTAATTTAATTTTGGTAAGACTTGGTCTGAATATATCTATAAGTTTGATGAAGCCCTATTTTTTTTTCCGCTTGTTTTGTTTGGCTTCTCATGGTGCGCCATTGGTGAGAATTGTACGTACCACAGTTTGGGAATCGCTGACTAATCCATTTCCTCATCATTACATCACTCATTGCATTTTCAACGTAAATTTCACTAGCCTGCCGATGAATTCCGACTGGTTTCACATTTATTGAATTCAAAAAACGTATAACAGACCTATTTCACAGTAGCCTGGTTCTTCAACTGTCTGACACATTTCAAACTTTCAAAACAAAACGTAAACAAACACCGCTTTACCCATGAGGAGCTTATGAAGAAGGAGAATTCAATTACTTAATGGCTTGAAGGAAATAAGAAAATTCTGAGAGTTGGAGGAGGAGGAGGAGGCAGTGGACAAGGAGCAGTGGCGGGCTAAGTTCACTGACAAAAGGAATGGACCTGTCGTAAGACAGAATACATAATAATAACAATATCAATAATAATAATAATAATGTTTATAACCAGAGGCACGGAATGCTGCCTGTTTAAGTCACGTTCAGAATTCCAGATGAAAAATTCCGTTATTGGAATAATCACAGAGCTTTCCACGGCTTCCTTTGTGTCTCTCATGATTCACACTTTTGACGAAAAAAATAGGGCAGGATCTACATGAGTGGCGCAGCAATTCACACCCAAGTAGAAACACATGTCGAACCATGATGCCTTGCAACACTTTTTTTTTCCGGCAGCACCGCACCTTACCACCCATTCAAGTAATATACTTACTACGCTAATGAGCCAGGGATGGAGAAGGTTTAAATTAGATTAAGTGTACCAGCATTTACATGCTCCACGTCTTTGGCAGTCTAGTTTATTGTGAAGGTAGCATCTTAGACTGTGTGGCCATCAAAATGGATTTCCCATATTTTATTTTTAGTAGATAGTTTTTAAAATTAATACCACAATAGATGTTTCAAATTATTTACTGTGCCGCGAATCAAATCAAAACACAACTAGAATGAAACAAGCTTTTATATTCATCTCGTTATTTCAAAGCATTTCAAAACAGTATATGCAGCTTTATGCTCGTATCTCGCTTTGAAATTGCATGCACACTGATTTAAGTCGGTTGGTTATGAAATTTGTCAGGTTCTTCCAAGCTGATGTTATCGTGAAGAAAAAGGAAAGGTAAAGTTAATTAAAGTCACGTCAATCAGATAACGCCGATGGGGTTGAAATATCGTGATTGGCTTGGAGCTCGTCACTTGATTACATACCTGCTCTGTCGCGATTTGTTATCACCGCGCCTTACTACCTAATCGGGTTACATGCATTTGTGCAAATTACGCTAATGAGCTAGTGCCTTTTCACACGGGAGGTATTTGGTCACGCGATGTTTTTATCACGTGATCAATTCTGACGTTGCTTTCAGACGAGAGGTAAATGCCGCTGGTTTGTTATTATTATTAGCACTGAGTCTTACTACCCGTTCGGGTTATACGCACTTACGCTAATGTGTAATGGTAGGGTGATTGTGAGATGAAATAGAGGACCTACAGTTTAACGTGGGATCCAAACCACGGTGGAGGGTTGGCATTCCACACATTCACAAGTTGTGATTAATACACGTCTTGTCAGAGGTGAAGGAAGGGTTTGGAAATCAGATAAATCTGTGCCGGGACCGAGGATTGAGGACCGGACCCTTATGCTTGATTCACACGCTCGCCGAAAAATAAAAAGCAGAATCTGCGCAGTAATTCACACACTTCAAGTTGACCCATGATGCATTGTAACCCTTTAAAACAGCTGATTATCATATATTTTATTTTCTAGTGGATAAAAATATTATATTTTATATCACTGTCCCGATGGTTGTTTACAAATTATAACGCTGTGTCGTGGCACAATCCAATACATCAATAAACACGCTTTACATTAACGAGTTATTTCAAATTTCCTCACAACGGTCAACGAAGCTGTCTGCTAGCTTTTGACTGTAGAGCGCATGCGTTGACAAATGCGCATGCGCAATAATTTGAGATGGTTGGTTCTGAGAGTTGATTGGATCTCCTGTGCCTAACATCTCGAGCAGAACGGACAAAGTGGAGAATAGTTGAACTTCAGCAGAACAGCTCGCGCCGATTAAGCGGAAATCTTGTGATTGGCTTAGAGCGCGTCACGTGACCATGTTTTTGTTCTGCGCTAGTTTTTCGGCGAACGTGTGAATCCACAGTTAGCACAGTAGTCTGACACCTTACCCCTAGACCACCAGGTCACCCGCTGGTTTGTTGTTTCCCACGTTCAGTTGTGCTTTTGACGTGGTGCAGGATACAAAGGGCTGCTTTAGACCGGCCGCGCGAGAATTCTACCACGCGATTATTTCTCTCCCTGTATGAACGCTCTCATTTGAACCAATATAATTATCTCAGCGGATAAAATTCGCGCGATAAAATACTTTCCGTGTGAAACGGCACTTAGGGATGATAGAAGTTGAATTTAGAGGAAGTGACCCGTATTTGCGTTGATGGAGACGGGAAAAAAGTTTCAGAAAGCCATCCTTGGTTCACCCGACTGGGATTCGAACACCAATATCCTTGTCATCGGCAGTCTAGTCTAACACGAGAGTGGTGCCTTGGACCATGTGGCCACCGAAGTGGGATGCTCTGTTCTTGCTTTCCGTTTAACGCGTGAATCCAGCATAACTCTACACTTAAAAGATAGCTCCTCTATGTGTGCTCCAATCATAGGAGTCACTAGCTCTTTATTATTAGATCCGACAGAGCGAACACATTTCCACTTTAAATTAGAGAATACTAAATATTTTGTACCAAATGAATAACATGAATAAAATGATACTCTACGACATTAGGAACTCGCAAGTTTATTGCCGTAATACAAAAGTACGCCATCTATCCCTATCTTGAGCTGGTTCTATCCTGTCCACCTCATTACAATCTATCCCTATCCTGAGCTAGTTATAGCCAGTCCACAGCATTACAATCTATCCCTATCTTGATCTAGTTCTAGACAATCCACCTCATTTCACCCTATCCATATCTTGAGATAGTTATATCCAGTACACCTCATTACACCCTATCCCTATCTTGAGCTAGTTATATCCAGTCCACCTCATTACAATCTATCCCTATCTTGAGCTATTTCCATCCAGTCCATCTCAATACACTCTATCCATATCTTGAGCTAGTTACATCCAGTCCACTTCATTACAATCTATCCCTATCTTGAGCTAGTTATATCTAGTACACCTTACTACACCCTATCCCTATCTTGAGCTAGTTTTATCCAGTCCACCTCAATACACCCTATCCCTATCTTGAACTAGTTATATCCAATCCACCTCAATACACCCTATCCCTATCTTAAGTTAGCTCTATTCAGTCCACCACATTACACCCTATCTTTATCTGGAGCTGGTTCTATCCAGTCCACCTCACTACACCCTATTTCTTTCAGGTCCATTCTAATGTAACCCTCTCATTATTGTCCAGTCCTTACCACTAGTGGTTTTCCATCGGTTTCTACTTTATTTCATTGATGCTACATGTCCTTACCACTGTAATCTGCAAGACTTTATAACCCTAACAATGTTTGATGATCAGTACAGGGTACGTGACTCATAACTATCTAACCTCCACTCTCCATTATCATCATTTACTTTTGGACCAAATCTTTTCTAAGTACCTTGTTTTCGAGTACCCTACATATTTCTTCTCGTCATAAAATACAATGTAATAAGGTGTTATAATTATTACGGGCTGCTCATGTAGCTGGGATAGAGTCAATCAAATGCTGCACTTAGGTTAAATATTGACAAAACCTTTGAGAGTACCTTACTCAAGACTGGTCTTTATTGACATGGATACAAGATTATTTTACAAGACTTTGAAAACACACAGGTATATTATTTAATATAATATATCGTCATTATTATTAGCACCACGTATTACTACGCGTTCGGTTTTAACGCACTTACGCTAATGTGTAATGGTAGGATGATTGTGAGATGAAATGGAGGACCTATACTTTGACGTGGAATCCGAACCACGGTGGAGGCCTGGCATTCCTCACATTCACAAGTTGTGATTAATACACGTCTTGTCAGAGGTGAAGGAAGAGTTTGGCATTCAGATAAATCTGTGCCGGGACCGAGGATTGAGCCCCGGATCCCCAGCGCAGAAGTCCAACACCTTACCCTTAGACCTCCGAGTCACCTAATATAATATACATTTGCCTGGGAGGTGTTGTATACAATTTTAGAAAATATTCTAGTAATTATAAATTTTAAAATGTAGTAAGGACTGGTACTTATTCAATGGTATTAAATAACTCACCTTGCTACCTTTTTATTTTTATTGTCTTTTCTAAAATGTTATACAATGCCTCCTAGGCCAATTTATAGTATATTAAATAACGATCTATTCTGCTTTTATCATTCTTATAATTTTTTCTAAAATGCTACTTGTGTACTTAGTTAAAATTTGCAATTTTCTACTTTGAACATATCCATGATCATCGAGTAAATGGAGATAACTGGTATAGGAGCGTAGAATGGCTTTTTGTGAATCAAATTATGTCATTTAATAGGGGGTGGGAGGCAGAAAATATCTTTTATTGTCATTTTCATTAATCTTCTCCCCTATTGTTCTCCTACTACCAGACAGCTCCACCGAGGAAATTTATAGGTCCATTTGGTTTCTGGCATTTATAAATTTATGGTTGACTATTATAGCGCCTTAATAAACGTATAACCCGCTCCAGTGGCCACATGGTTTAAGGTGTAACCCTCGTAATAGACGATACTGCCGATGACGGGGAGATCAAGGTTCGAATCTCGGTCAGGTGTAATGGGGGTGGTTTTTCTCCGAAATTGTTTTCCATTCTTCATCCACGCAAATGCGGGTATACTTCCTCTAAATATATATTCCTTAATTCCTAGACCCATTAGCTTAATTAGTACATAAGGGTACAAACCGAGCGGGTAGTAAGACGCGGTGATAAAAAAACAAAAGAGCAACAACGTGTGAGCAAGTGTTAATGTTTTGCCCTAAAACAGCTGACAAGCGACGCCATGCGCAGAAGCCGCAATTCGTTCTACCTCTTTGTGTTTGGACTCAGCGCGCACTCCAAACTGGTGTAGAGAAAACTACCCCCGGATATTGTATCGATCGCGCGCGTGTCTCACCGGTTGCCGATCAACCCCTGCCAGGTAAGAGAGAGAACCGCCAGTCTTAAACAACAGAAGCAGTCTCGCCGTCATGAAGGGTGTTACCGTCGGGACGGCGCTGATAGCGACGCTGTGTCTCTTCGTGACGGACGTCTCTAGCGCCGGCCAGAAGGCCAACTTTGGCAACAGCGACATCAGCAACCTGCTCCGAGACAGAGGGTTGGTCCAGAGGCAGATCCTGTGCGTGCTGGACCAGGGATCCTGCGACCATATAGGGACGATGTTGAAGAGTGAGTTGGGATGTTACCGTGTAGAGAGAGAGTATTGTGACCGTGAACAATTTTAACTGAACTGTCTAAGGGGCCTACTGATAACGGGAAGATCGGGGTTTGAATCCCGGTCGGGGTCTACTTTTTTTTTTGTAGCACCACGTCTTACTAGCTGTTTATGTACTTATGTACTAATTACGTTAATGGTTTAAGGGATTAGGATAGTTATATTTTATAAGAAGTACACCCACTTTTGCATGGAGGGAAAGTGGAAACATTTTTTGGAAAAACCACCCACAATACACCCGATCAAGATTATAGCCTTATAGTCTACTGCGATAGTAGCGTTTTAAACCATGTGTCCACCAAAGCAAGTGGTCGGTTTTATCCTTAATGGTTTCCCATTCTCCTTCCTAGCAAATGTGGGTACATAACCTCTAAAATGCTTCCTTCCTTATCCCCATTAAAGTAATTAGTATATATGAATTATGTTTGAGTATAACCTCAACACGTAATAGACCACAGTGTTAAAAAAAAGTCATAATTACTTTGGATATAATTATTTTAAGATACTTTTCAATTTAAAAAAAATGGCTCTTACAATTCTGTCTATAGGTTTGTAACTGGGGCTATTAATAGCTGAAACGATTTTTTTAGTAAGTTTCGGTCAAACTTGATGGTTAATTGTAATATTACCACACATAGAGGAGAAATTATGAATTTAAATTAGAAATGGGAATCTCGAATCCTTGATTCCTTGAATCCTTCGAATCCTATAGTATTCAATAGATTAGAGAGATACGTTAAAAATCTCAAAAATATATCTCTAATACAATTATGAAAAACTTCACTTGATATAATAATTTTGAGCCATTGCTAAATGGAATTATATAGACTTGTGTAGTTAAGTATGAAACCAAAATCACAAAAAATGTACAAAATTGTATTAATAATATTAATTTACTAAAATAAGTTTTCTTTGATATTTATGACGTAATAGAAATGACCAAACAAAATAGCATTTGTGAGTGGCACCAAGTCTTGAACAACTTTTTTTTTTAAATTCTATTTTAAATATTTTCACTTTAACCTAAATAATATACATTTTAAAAGATTTGGAGAATTTTATCTGGATTCGAGAAATATAGGCTTCGACCCATCTCGATTTTAAATATATAGGCTATCTAAAAAATAAATGATAACAAGTTTTTGAAAAATTTAAATATTTAAAAAATAGTTTAATTAAAAAGATCTCAATGGAATTTTTGGTTTAAAATTAATATCCGAGGAGAGTTTTACAAAATAAATACAATTTTATGATTTTGGGAGAAAAATTTAACTAGGGAGATATAATGGTAAAACCTTTATTCCAAACGTTGACCTGGTGGTCTAGGGGTAAGGTGTCGGACTTATGTGCTGAGGGTCCGGGGCTCAATCCTTGGTCCCGGCACAGATTTATCTGATTGCCAAACCCTTCCTTCACCTCTGACAAGATGTGTATTAATCACAACTTGTGAATGTGAGGAATTCCAGGCCTCCACCGTGGTTCGGATCCCACGTTAAACTGTAGGTCCTCTATTTCATCTCACAATCACCCAACCATTACACATTAGCGTAAGTGCGTATAACCCGAACGGGTAGTAAGACGCGGTGCTAAAAATAATAATAAGAAGAAGAATTAATAGCCAGAGCTATTATTTATGCTTATTAGTGAAGATTACTCCATCTAGATATCATATTCTGAAAATTGAAAAATGACACCTGGACATGGGAATCGAACCCGGGACTTCTGACTTAGTACGCCAATGCTCTAACCACTAAGCTATCCAGGATTCGTCCCGTGCCCAGGGTCATTATTCACTCATATTTTAAGGCAGAGTCTATGATGGACTTAGCGGAAATCGTCGGCTACAAATATGAGATTATATTAATATCACGAGCCATCGGATAACGCAGCCATCTGCGACTCGGTAGTTGGCTTTTTGCTGCCATTTGCACAGTTATTATAATTGTACGGGATCGCACATATATTAAGAATTCCCGGGTTCCGAGGTCCCGGGTTCGATTCCCATGTCCAGGTGTAATTTTTCAATTTTCAGAATATGATATCTAGATGGAGTAATTCTCACTAATAAGCATAAATAATAGCTCTGGCTATTAATTCTTAATATGTGCATTGGCGTACTAAGCCAGAGGTCCCGGGTTCGATTCCCGTGTCCAGGTGTCATTTTTCAATCCTCAGAAAATAATAATAATAATAATAATAATAATAATAATTTATTCCAAACCTTTATTCCAAACCTTTATTCCAAATTCTAGAAGACCAAATGAAATTCCTCAATACACATGGCCGTGATTCAAACCACGATCCGGCCCATTACCGGCAACCAGACTTAGTGATCTGGGCCGTTACACCAAGTACCCACAGTCAATATCATTTCCAATTTTGATCATATCTCTGCAACTATTAGAGATACGAAGTAATATATTATTGAAAAGTTGTAAGAATCTTAAAAATGAATATTTTTTATTTGAAAGAATATGTTATAAAATCGATATTTTCTGAGCTAAGGGCAGATACATAATTTATTTTTAATAGATCATTTGTAAATGGGAAATAGATAAGGCAGAAAAGAAATAATATGTTTCTGTAACATTGCTTATTATTTAATGTAGTTTCTTTTGTGAAATGCTATGTGGTTTATTTCCCCACTATGTTTCTATACAAATTAATTTATTTTCACATATCTTAAAAGCTAAAAGTATGATTTAAATAAAAGAACGAAAAAGTATGTGCGATGCACAGTATATTATTTTTGTTCATTATGTTTCTATAACAATACCAGAAATATATTGTTCAACCAAACTCATCAAAAGATAATTTCAACTATTTCTGTAGCCCCGATCGTAGATAAAATATATTTATGTTTTTTTTTTCAAAAATAAAATAATGCTTGTCAATATTTATCTAAGTTTTATACAAAGGGGGGAGTACGGTAAATGAAAACATAGATGGAGGACGAACATTCAGAGAATACTACGAACAATCTAGTTTGATAGGGTTAATGAGTTCAAATATATATTCACAATTTTAACTATCAATAACGATTTTATACTGTAAGTTAAGTAAACAATACAGTCGGTAAATACAAATTATAACTCTCTCAATAAGATGTTAAAATTTTGCTTGTTATAAAGATAAGTTATACAAAAAAATAGTTTTCAAGGTTATTCTTTATGGTTGTGAAATTTGATTTCTCACCTTACATAACGAGACGAAATAAAAGGATGTTATAAAACAAAGTTATTGTGCTTAGGAAGATATCGGGTTCAAAAAAGGGTTGAAGATAGTGAAGAGTGGAGGAGGATTACATAATGATTAGTTACACTCATGCACTCATAATCATATAATGCTAGGATAGTCCCACATCGCTTACTAAGTTAAGCAGTAAAAGCAGCGCGAATGGAAGAATCTAGAAGCTTGTTCATCGTACTTACTGGCAAAACCACTAGGAAGAAACCGTTGGGAGGACCTAGACGCAGATGGGAGGGTAACATTAGAATGGACCTGAAAGAGATAGGTTGTAATTAGGTGGACTGGCTAGAACTAGCTCAAGATAGAGATAGGGTGTAACGAGCTGGACTTAATAGAACTAGCTCAAGATAGGGATAGGGTGTAACGAGCTGGACTTAATAGAACTAGCTCAAGATAGGGATAGGGTGTAACGAGCTGGACTTAATATAACTAGCTCAAGATAGGGATAGGGTGTAATGAGCTGGACTTAATAGAACTAGCTCAATATAGGGATAGGGTGTAACGAGCTGGACTGAATAGAACTAGCTCAAGATAGGGATAGGGTGTAATGAGCTGAACTTAATAGAACTAGCTCAAGATAGGGATAGTGGTGTAACGAGCTGGACTTAATAGAACTAGCTCAAGATAGGGATAGGGTGTAACGAGATGGACTTAATAGAACTAGCTCAAGATAGAGATAGGGTGTAGTGAGGTTGACTGAATAGAGATAGCTCAAGATAGGGATAGGATGTAATGAGGTGGACTGAATAGAGCTAGCTCAAGATAGGGATAGGGTGTAATGAGGTGGACTGGATATAACTAGCTTAAGATAAGAATAGGGTGTAATGTGGTGGACTAGATAGAGCTAACTTAAGGTAGGGCTTAATATTATTATTTCAAAGACCTAACTTCATTACTTATAATTTACTAACTAAATGTATTTCCCCTACATCTAAACGAGTCCTTTGGCTCAATTTGACGTTACTTACAACAATTATAAATTTTAACAGGTCAACTTGTATTGATAAGAGTATTATTCGTTAGTCCCAAACAGATGTTAAATTTTAAAGAAAAAAGGTATAAAAGGAATATATGTAATATTTACCTCTTTTTTTTAATCAAATAATCCTGTTAAAGCAACACCAAACTTATTGGATGACTGTATGCTACCATATTATTCTTTTGAATCATGTCTTACGTTACGTAACGTAACCATTAAGTTAATCATGATCATGACGTAAGACGTAGAGCATTGAAAGATATATAATTATGTACTAGTATTTCAAAGATTTTTTCTCCCTCAACCTTCTAATCTTACCATGGCTGTGCGAAGATTAGAAATTTTGAAACCTAATCTGAATTTAACCAAGGTACAAAATTTCAAATCTTAGTATTTGAAAGATTCGGATTGGATTCGAAATTTAAAATCTAATTAGATCTTAGATTCGTATTTTACGTAATTTAAGTTGTAATTTTAAACGTGAAGTAAGTTTTTTACATAATAATTGATCTTTTTATTGAAACTAAGATTAATTACTCATCAAAATATTACTAAAAATTTCAAAAAAATATTTCAGATGTCACTAGGATATACTTACTTATATTTTATTTTAACGCATACATTTAAATTATTTAAATTTACCATACAAGCTTTAAAATTGTGTAATATTAATATACTACTTGTTTAGAGACAGTTTTTATAAAAAAAAATCTATTTGATTATTTTTTTAAATAAATAAATACAATAATTTAGATCATACTTGGATTCTGCTTCAATTTAAATTAGTATTATATTTTAAATCTTTTCACAGTATAAGATTATTTCCGGATTCAATTTTAAACCATTTCATTATTAAATCTTCCATTTGGATTCGATTTTAAACCTTTTCAATCTAAAATATTTCATCCTGATTCGATTTGAAACATTTTCACCATAAAATCCAAGATTCGTATTTTATTTGAAATCTTTCGATTCAGATTCAATTTTAAATTTATTTCAATATAAAATCTTAGATTCGGATTTAATTTTAAATAATATCATCATAAAATCCTCCACTCGGATTCGATTTTAGGTATTCTCATTATAAAATCAGTGATTTTGATTCGATTAAAAAAAATCCATTGTAAGTTATTTGATTCGAATTGAACTTTTTTCAAATAATGATATTGTATTCAGAACTGATTCGAGTTATTAAGAACATTTTCAGATTCTATTAGAAATTGAAAATCGTGAATTCTCATGGTTTAAACCATAATTCTCTTATTTCATTTCGTCTCTTGTTTCAGCGGCTATCCCGGAGATTGTGACCAGAAACTGCAGGTCGTGTACACCTCAACAAGCAGCCAACGCCCGCAAGCTTGCAAACTTCGTCCAAAGCAACTACCCTGAGGCGTGGCGGCAGATCGTAGCTCGCTACAGGGGTTGATAGCTTCCTCCCATCTCCCTCCCACCCGATTCGCTACCACTCCACCCTCTCCCTAAACCCCTCAACCACGTCAAGGTAAAAGCGTGGGAGCCATAACCTTTTAAATATATTAACTTCCCACCCTTTTCCCTGCCTCTTCAGTCTCGACAACATAATATGAGACGTTTAAATAAATCACCCTCCCTTCTAAAAGCCATGCCAGATACTGTCCCATTTTAATAGAAAATACCCTTTAGAAAATACAAACTTTTTTTTCACTGCGATCGAAATTGATAACAGTTTACTATTTGTATTATCTTTTAGTCATTGATAATATCTATCAAAAGTGACAGCTGCAGATCACATGATCGGACGTATGAATATGTGAAAATAGATCTAAGACACATTTTTGGCGGTCAGATAAAGTTCTTCCTTTGAAAATTGGAATGCAGATGGAACTGGCGTATGGTGTGTATTCAAGAGAAGTGTAATTTATTTAAAATTTATAAATCTATATAAGCGTGTAAAGTGAATATTTAATCAAGGTTCTGAGAACAAATAACAGGTAATTGACATTTTTAAAAAAATTAGTTAAATGCGCACGCTAAATATCTACTCTTTTCACCCTGACAGATCATACCTTGACTGCTTGTACTATGGTCCTATCCTATAAGCTATGCCATAGTGGAAACAATCAAGGTAAACCAGAAAATTCCAAGGTAAATGAAGGATAAATTTATAAATACTAAATTTACGGTAAATATTTTGATAAAAAGTTTGATTATTGAATTACAAGGGAAGTAGATATATTTGTAAAGGTTTTGATTATAGAATTGAATTTTAGTATTAACATATCTGATCTACAGCAGACCTGACCCGATTCGGTGGTCGCGTGGTCTAATGCGCAACTTTCGTGTTGGACTAGACTGCCAAATAGGGGAGATAAGAGTTAGATCCCGGTCGGGTGCACTAAGGGTTGTTTTGTCTGAATTGTTTTTTACTTTTTTCCATGTAAATGCGGGTGCACTTCCTCTTAACTAAACCTTCCTAATCCCTAAAACCATTAGTGTATTAATACAGAGGCCTATAAACCGAACGGGTGGTAAGACGTGGTGCTAAAAAAAAAAAGATACAGCAGACCTGGCACTAGTTAGTTACACATTCAACCACCGAACGCTGTAGTCGAGACGTGAATATGATAAAATAAATGTAATAGTTTTTACTGTTTATTAATAGCACATTTGATAAATAATTCATGTGTATAAAAAACTGATACGTGATGATTATATACAGCATAGCTCCTGAGAGATGAATCAAATTCCATTATAAGTGAAAAACTTAGGACTTAATACACCAAAAACAAGTGAAAAAAGTGTCCCTGGATACGAGATGAATCAGGATAGCTCAGTGGTAGTGCATTGGCACGCAAATTCAAAGGTCACGGGCTAGATTTCCGTGTCTATGTTGTTAATTTATCACTTAATTGAATGTAATTTAATAATGTTTCTGATGCTAACGTCCTTAGGATAAATTTGGTTTTAGTTTAAACTTTCTGTCTCGGTGGTCACATGGTCTAATGCTCTGCTCTCGTGTTAGAGTAGACTTACAAAGACGGGGAGATAGGGATTTGATCCCTGCCGGGTGCACTGAGGGAGTTTTTTTTTCTAAATGGTTTCCTCAGTTTCATTATGAGAAAATGCGGGTGCACTTCCTCTAAATTTAACCTTCATTGTCCCTAACAAATTAGTGTAGTTAGTATTATTATTATTTAGCAACGCGTCTTACTACCCGTTCGGGTTATACGCTTAAGTACTAATTACGCGAATGGATTAGGAATTGGGAAGGTTGAATTTAGAGGAAGTGAACCCGCATTTGCATGGATGGAGAGTGTAAAACCATTTAGGAAAAACCTCCCCCAGTTCACCCGAGTCGAGATTCGAACCTCGATCTCCCTGTCCTCAGCAGTCGAGCTCAACACGACTAGCGCGTTAGCCAACTACGCCACCGAGGCAGGCTGTAATTAGTAAATAGGCGTACAAGCCGAACGGGTAGTAAGACGAGGTGCTAACAAACTTTAAGACTTGAGATATCTCGATAAGGTATATTCTTTTCAAATAAATAATTTAAAAAAATTCCCATCTCATATCTTTATAATTTATACAGTAGGTATACTCTTCATTCCCTCGAGGGAAAATCAGGTAAATATGCTAACCAACTTTAGATTATGATCTATAAGGATGTAGATCTTGTAATTTAAATTTCATTGATTAACACTAATTGTAATTTCTTGAAGAACTTTCTGTATCACTTGTGATTTTTGTTCTCAGATCCTCAATAATATATTATCCATTTATATACTTCAAATGCAAGAACAGCTAAAACTCATGTTTAAAGATATTATTAAAAATCAGAGATGGGACAGTATTAATTTTTCGATTCCGATTCTTAAATTTTTACCTCGATTCCTCGATACTCAATTCTTACTGGACAAGGCCTACAATATAAAATTAAAAACATTTTTTTAATTAATTAGACTTATGAAACAGTTTTGTCTGTACAAATTACATGAATGATTTTAATTTTGGCTTTAAAACTTTAAAATAAACTTCATATATATTATTATTTACATTGTGACAGTACATTTGCAAAGCAATTGTAATATATTTCTTAACACAGGTTTGGTTTTTGTTAACATGGAGGTTTGTTTTTGTTTCTGGAACATATTGGGAAACATATTTACAAATTTAAGAAAAACATACATTTTTAGCTTTTGAAATTGGATTAATATTTTAATGAGTTTAATTATAAAAATATATTGAGTAAATAACAAAAAAATGTGTTACGAACGGCCTGTAACATCTTATATTAAGTCGTCTCTTAATAAAGCATTCACGATCATTTGAACGCATCTTTTAAGAATGGAGGCATCAAGAATCAAGGTCTCTTCTCGATTCTCTCGATAACCTCAAGAATCGATAGATGTCGAAGAATCGAATAATCGAGTTTCTCATCTCTATTAAAAATGTATATAATGTTGAGTTGTTTTTAGTTTATAATATACAACTGGGAGCTACAAACGTTTTTATTATCGATTTTAAAGACAAAGTTTTAAAAATTAACATAAATAAAGTGTACAAGGGAAAACGTTGAAAGTCACATTACACAAATTTTCCAGAAACACAACTTGTGTACCTCAAACCTCACAAGAATAATAATAATAATATAATTGATATGACAGAGACCTCTTTTAACCATAATCTAAAGTGCATAATAAATGTGTTATGATTGTCTAACAGATGGCAGCACTTGCTCAATATGACAGAGATCTCTTTTAACCATAATCTCAAGTGCATAATAAAGGTGTTATGATTGTCTAATATATGACAGAAACCTCTTTTAACCATAATCTAAATTGCATTATAAAGGTGTCATGATTGTCTAACAGATGGCAGCACTTGCTCAATATGACAGAGATCTCTTTTAGCCATAATCTAAATTGCATTATAAAGGTGTCATAATTTTCTAACAGATGGCAGCACTCGCTCAATATGCCAGATACCTCTTTTAGCCATAATCTAAATCGCACTATAAAGGTGTCATAATTGTATAACAGATGGCAGCACTCACTCAATATGACAGATACCTCTTTTAACCATAATCTAAAGTGCATTATAAAGGTATCATGATTGTCTAACAGATGGCCGCACTAACTCAATATGACAGAAACATCTTTTAACCATAATCTAAATGGCATTATAAAGGTATCATGATTGTCTAACAGATGGCAGCACTCGCTCAATATGACAGATACCTCTTTTAACCATAATCTAAAATGCATTACAAAGGTGTCATGATTGTCCAACAGATGGCAGCACTAACGTAGTTTGAGTTAAAGTTGGACTTTCCTCCCTTTTCTCTTGTATTATTTCATTTAGTGTTTTAAGCTATGAAGTTGTATGTGATTATAAATTGAATGGATCGGAAAGCTATTGGGTTTTTACCGAGGTAAGCAAGGCTTGACAAGACTGTACTAGTGAACGGTTTACTCCCATTCGCCGTCAAACTGATTCTTCACAGAGAATAAATCGGCATTAGTACTTTACATTATTTTATGTTTGGTTGGTTGAATTAATGACGAGGAGGAAGGGAAATATCACTAGTACAGTTGAAACTAATTAGTCCGGCACTTTTGGGACCTGACAAATACCGGAATACAGAACTCAACTCCTAAGAACCCTATAACCCTTGAGGTGGGGCTGTAAGGGGACGCGAAATAAGACTAGTATTTTAGTAGTTCTTATAGCAAAATGTTTTGTTGGTCAAAATAAATAAAATATTGCTCCAGAAGAAAGAAAGAGTTGAATTTTCTTCACAAGGTAACAGTTCTTGACTATATCTCATGAGAATAGCGGCATTAGATGAGAAAATTATTTTTTATTTATCACCGCGTCTTATTACCCGTTAAGGTTATACGCTTAAGTACTAATTACGCTAATGGGTTAGGAATAGGGAAGGTTGAATTTAGAGGAAGTGAGCCCGCATTTGTGTGGAAGGATAGTGTAAAACCATTTAGGAAAACCACCCTCAGTTCACCTGACCGAGATTCTAACCTCAATCTCCCCGTCCTCGGCAGTCTATCTAACACGAAACTAGCGCGTTAGCAAACAACGCCACCGAGGCGGGTAGCTTTTTAAATGAAGATAAAAAGTTGTCATTAAATTACAGGACACCTACGGCAGATATTCAACAACTGTTCAGGTCAGCATGTGAGTAAAGTTAAAATCTGTGTTTGTACTGGAGCTATATTTGATTTATGTTGACAAACAAAATTATTTGCTATAAAAACTGTAAAAAAAACTGGCATTTTCTTAAGTCCCTTACATCCTAACCTTATACTTATCCTGTTGGTTGCCATGTCACTCTAAATTCTAACTTCTAGGTAATACAAGGTAGAATAAATCTTAAATTAGTTAATAATACACAGTCTTTCACAACTATTGTTCTCTTGGAAGACATAATAAAGGGCAAAATACAGCCAGAATACAAGCCAAAACAAGAATATATAACCAAAACACACACTCGGCTGCAGATGTAAACAACTTTGGCGCCTTTATACTGTTGACAGTAGCGTCCTGGTGGCCGCCTCTCAAACTAATGGCGGGAGATTCAAAACGTACTGGACCACAAAGGGCCTAAAGAAATAGTTTTAACTCTAAAGTCCTTTTTCTTGCCTTGGCAATAACCCACAAATTACACCTGGGTGATAAATATTTCAACTGTTCAGACCAGTCACACATTATGTTAGTGAGTAACTGGAGAAGTTCACTTATAACTTTATTTAAACACATTTGTTCAGAACAGTGTTGTTTTTAACACACTAAAATTCCCGAACCTTCCGATGCGGGGCTCACACAGCCATCTTGAGAACTTGATGGCCTAAACCATTTATTTTGGTCAATCATATTGTTAACCATTAGCTTTGGTTTAATTAAGCTCAAAAATTAAGTATTAAGACAAGTGCTTGCGCAATAAAAAAAATTCTACGTCAAGTCGTTTTCGAATACCTAGGTAATACTTATAACCTAACACGATATATCTGGCCAATCATAAATATTGGCAGCGGGGACTGGGCCATCTATAAAAGGGTTTTATATATATCATTTTAATGCGAATATTAAAATATTATTACTAAGATAAATTATGTAGATAATATTATTTAACTTAATTAAAATAAATATACATTACCATAACGACGCAAGATCAAGTAAAAAACCAACACTTATTCAAGTTAGTAAAAATATATTTTGATCGATTAAAAATATAAAATGGTGACCTGGTGGTCTAGGGGTAAGCTGTGCTGGGGGTCCGGGGTTCAATCCTCGGTCCCGGCACAGATTTATCTGATTTCCAAACCCTTCCTTCACCTCTGACAAGATGTGTATTAATCACAACTTGTGAATGTGTGGAATGTCAGGCCTCCACCGTGGTTCGGATCCCACGTTAAACTGTAGGTCCTCCATTTCATCTCACAATCACCCTACCATTGCACATTAGCGTAAGTGCGTATAACCCGAACGGGTAGTAAGACGAGGTGCTAATAATAATAATAATAATAATAATAATAATAATAATAATAATATAATGTTCTGTATAAAAAACTTAAGATTCTAAAAATACTATTTAATATCTTAAAAAACGGGCATATTTAATATTGATCTACATAACTGCTAGTCATTGCGTTAGATAGCCTTGACTCGACTTAAGCACTTGTCTTGCCATAAACGTTAATTCTTGGTTATTTTTTTACTTCGAACCACACTCTAAAAGAAGCCCATAAATTACCAATAGTAAAAAGAAAAAAAAAAGTTTCCAGCTTCAAAATATAAATATTAAATTAATCACATCAATTATTGACTGTTTAAGCAATAACAAAATGACATATAAACAATATTAACAGCTAGCGATCACTGACGCTAGTAAGATGTTTTGTAAACCTTAGTAACAAATAATAAATAACCTCTGACCAAAGTAATTTAGTCATGGGAATATATTTTGTTGGCCTTTGATTTTTACTGACCGGTGACAAATGGGATACATTTTGGTGTAGAAGACACCCCCACGGCGCTGGAAGAGGATTAACTGGTAAGTTTGGGGCTGTGGTTACTGCTACCAACTCTGATCTGGATGGCTGGGGTTTGATCTTTACCAGTGAAGAACACGAATTTGTTCAACTATGTGGTTTGAAGCATAACATATATTTAATGGTAACTTTAGCAGGATTTTTGAGTTTTAGTGAAAGACGTGTTTGATTATCATCACTTGGTCCCCCTTTCTAAAATAAGGGTACATATTGTGTTTTTTTAGTATTTACGATCCTTAAAAACTATCAGTAAAGAACAGGACGGATTGTAAAAGATCTCCCCGGACTTAGTTGCAGGTTTTTTTAAAGTCACAGTTAAAGTGATCTTGATCTATTTCTTTCTAAGAAGGGAAATAGTCCAAGGGAGGGGGTGAGGTTTTCAAGAAGGAAGCCCTCACGGCAGCCATTGGAAGAACACTCTCGATCATACCATCATATAGATCGGACGTGTCTTACACACTCTCGATCATACCATCATATAGATCGGACGTGTCTTACACACTCTCGATCATACCATCATAGAGATTGGACGTGTCTTACACACTCTCTACCATACCATCATAGAGATTGGACCTGTCTTACACACTCTCTACCATACCATCATATAGATCGAACGTGTCTTACACACTCTCGATTATACCATCATACAGATCGGACGTGTCTTACACACTCTCTATCATACCATCATACAGATCGGACGTGTCTTACACACTCTCGATCATACCATCATACAGATTGGACGTGTCTTCCACACTCTCTATCATACCATCATACATATTGGACGTGTATTACACACTCTTGATCATAACATCATTACAGATCGGACGTGTCTTACACACTCTCGATCATACCATCATACATATTGGACGTGTCTTACACACTCTCGATTATACCGTCATAGAGATTGGACGTGTCTTACACACTCTCGATTATACCGTCATAGAGATTGAACGTGTCTTACACACTTTTTATCATACCATCATACAGACTGGACGTATCTAACACACTCTCGATCATACCATCATACATATTGGACGTGTGTTACACACTCTCGATCATACCATCATACAGATCGGACGTGTCTTCCACACTCTCGATCATACCGTCATAGAGATTGAACGTGTCTTACACACTTTTTATCATACCATCATACAGATCGGACGTGTCTTACACACTCTCGATCATACCATCATACATATTGGACGTGTATTACACACTATTGATCATACCATCATACAGATCGGACGTGTCTTACACACTCTCGATCATACCATCATACAGATTGAACGTGTCTTACACACTCTTGATCATACAATCATACAGACTGGACGTGTCTTACACAATATCGATCATACCATCATAAAGATTGGACGTGTCCTACACACTCTCGATCATACCATCATACATATTGGACGTGTCTTACACACTCTAGATCATACCATCATACAGATCGGACGTGTCTTACACACTCTCGATCATACCATCATACAGACCGGACGTGTCTTACACACTCTCGATCATACCATCATACATATTGGACGTGTCTTACACACTCTCGATCATACCATCATACAAATCGGACGTGTCTTACACACTCTTGATCATACCATCATACAGATCGGACGTGTCTTACACACTCGCGCATTCACGCCAACTCAACTTTCATCTTTAATAAACATTACTTCACAACCAGAACCAAAGTATTCTATAAATTAACCTTAAATATTTAATTTGTCATCTTTAATTTAGGTTATATTTAATTTAAATCAAACCCAGTGCAATTGTTGGCTGGGAACGTAAAACTACCAGTCGCCCGAACACAATATACTTAAATATCTAGCGCTGAGATATAAACTGACGTACGCGAATCCACAGTGATCAGGCTGTATACTAACCCTGTCAGGATTCAAACCAAGGATCCCTGGATGGATGTGACCACGTGACGTTAGAGACTGTCTCCTACTTTCTACAGGCAAATTATAGTTAAATTTACCCTTCTATACCTGCTACACTAGATTAAATAGTATGAGCTACTAATAGCTGACCATTGACTATTCTAACCATACGTCGCAGTAGGGTGTGCTTTTCTGTATTATTCCATAAAGAAGAAAGTGAAATTGATCTGTCAAACCTTTTAACCGGATTTTAAAAAAATACAACAAAGTTATTATTAACAAAAAAAATCGATAATATTGATCCAAATTTCACTGTCGTGGAAAATGCATAGAACCGAATTTCGATACGTTTTCTGGTACAATCGTAATCTCTGTTCATCGGTAATGAGACGGGCTTTTAAAGATGAATAAAATAGAGCTTAGAAGAAATTTACAACTTTTTGAGTTGAGGAAAGGTGATACATTATTTAATAATAAAAAAAACCTCTGTACACACAACTAGGATTCGAACCGCATCTTTATCTACAGCGGCAAACCAAACCAGACTATCCGATTCGGGTGTGTATGAGAAATAAAACTACATTGAGTATTTTCCAAACCATCGATTTTAATTTGAGTCGTTAAATATTATATGAATAGAAGAATTTTTTTTAACTTACCCCATTTGGTGGTCGCATGGTCCGAGGCGTCACTCTCACAATATACAGAATCACTGACTGTTAGGGGATCGGGTCTCAAATCCCGGTTAAGTGTGATGAGGGGTTGTTTTTCTTAAATTATTTTCCACTTTCTTTCCACACAATTTCAGGTACAATCCTCTTAATTCCGCCATCCTCATCATTAACACATTAACGTAAATCATACTAACGCGTCAAACCCAAACTGATATGGAAAAGAAATGACCAAAATAAATTACAAAAAAAAATTACTATTATTATTTCTTTATTTTAAGGTGGGAGTGTAGGAAAGGCAAGTTAAGGCCAGTATCTGGGCAGTTTGTGTATAAACACTTTTTTTTTGTTCAAAATTAACAAAATATTGTTCTTGTAGAGACCTAGAGTTTAATTATATTCATGAGGTGATATCAACAGTTCTTGAATTTATTATTATGAGCATGACGGTATTAGATGAGAAAGTTTTTAAATGAAGAGAAAAAGTTGTTATTAAATTCCAAGACACCCTTGACAGATATTCAACAACAGTGTTGGTAACGCCATTTGAAGTAAATCAAACGCTCTATGTTTCTACTAGGGGTGGTGACCTGGCGGTCTAGGGGTAAGGTGTCGGACCCCTATGCTGGAGGTCCGGGGTTCAATCCTTGGTCCCAGCACAGATTTATCTGATTGCCAAACCCTTCCTTCACCTCTGACAGGACGTGTATTGATCACAACTTGTGAATGTGTGGAACGCCAGGCCTCCACCGTGGTTCGGATCCCACGTTAAACTGTAGGTCCTCCATTTCATCTCACAATCACCCTACCATTGCACATTAGCGTAAGTGCGTATAACACGAACGGGTAGTAAGACGCGGTACTAATAATAATAATAATAATAATAATAATAATAATAATAATCTATCGGTAGCGTGCGTCTTTCTTCTGATCTAAACGTCCCAGGATCGATTCCTGGCATGGCTGAAAATTTATCTGTGGTGAAATATGGATTTACCCTTGCACTGTGACGAATCAACGCTAGGGGTTGAGATGGTGTGTTTGTTTTAGATTAAAGGTAAATTACAAGTCGTGTGCTGATGTAATCACTCAGTTCAGAAAGTGCATGTTAAATAACTCAAACAGTAAAGTAAACACATTTAAAAAAAATCACTAACACTGTTATATCGTGCATTTTGGGAATCACTTCCCTCATGATATGTTTAGTGTACCCAATTCTCCCCCTTCCCCGATGGCCGTTTCCCTCCAATCGTTATTCAACTATAGTCTTATGAAACCCTTCATATTGGTATAAGAGGGCAAAATCAAAATACTTATCAAAATTATGATAGTATTATGTTGCATTTAATTTTTATCTGATTTGGATGAAAAATTGGTGTTGGTGGGATTGGATGTTCGCTATACACAAACACCCTCTAGGTGAAAGTAGGTGTCTTTATAAAACATGCATTTGTATATAGGCCTATAATACCTGCTCTATGGCATTAGGACATCTAAAGTTCATTGCCAACATGGGATACCTAGATAGAGCTAGTTCTATCCAGTCCACCTCATTATACACTATCTATATCTTGAGCTAGTTCTATTCAGTCCACCTCATTGCACCCTATCTCTATCTTATGCTAGTTCCACTCAGTCTACGTCAATATACCCTATCCCTAGATAGAGCTAGTTCTACCCAGTTCACCTCATTACACCTTATAATTTTCCTGTCCAATCTAATGTTATCATCCATCTGCTTCTAGTTCTTCCCAATTATCTCTTCTCATTGGGTTAGTCAGTCAGTACCCTATAGATTCTCCCATTAGCACTGCATGTCCTGCCTACCGTAATCTACAAGATTTGATTATAATAACAATTTCTGTTGATAAGTACAATATATGATACTCATCATTATGTAACCTCCTACACCATTAATGATTTTCACCCCAACTTGGGCCAAACATTAGAAATAAATCTTAACCAATAGGATTGATTATTCTGATATTCTGAATAATTTAAATCCCCTTAGGTGTGCTTTATGAAATATTTCATGACATAGTTTTTATCATTGATTCATAATCAACAATGTTGCCAACTTTCAAACTTCTAGCTAATTTAAAAATGGGTGGTTAGTAATTTTTTTATCTCCAAATTTTACTACCTGTCCAGGCTATTAACATATGGCGTATGATAATTACTTTAATAGATAATGGATGAGGAAGGAAGCATATCAAAGGTAATCTACCCACAGTAGCGTGGAAGGAGAGTAAGAAACTATTTAGGAGAAACTACCTTCAGTAGACCTCACCAGGACTCGAACCCCAACTTACCAATGTTCAGCGGGCTATTCTAAAACAAGTGTGACGCCTTAGACCGTTCGGCCTTTGAAGCGTTTGACTCAGTAGCTGATTGAGTGTGTGAGGACAAATTCACAGAAGAAGAAGAGTTATGTTATATGCTCCATTCTCTTGGGGAAGATTTAAAATTATATCCAATGAAGAGATTAAAGAAAGAATCAATTGACGTCATCCAAGTACCACAATAATCACAGATTACTTGATATGTTTTTTAACCTCAAGAATGACCTTGGGGTTTTTGCAGGCTACAATAATTGATAAGTACAAAATGCACCTGCGAAGAAAAGTACAACGAAGAAATAAAAAACACAACAAGAGCTATTTAAAAGGTTGCCCCCCTTCACCAAGGCCGTAGCCAGGGAGGGGTTTTGGGGGTTCAAACCCCCTGCGAAATTTTATGAACAAAATATATATGGCTTTATTTATGGTTCAAACAATATTAAAATTAAGATACAAATACAAATTAGGGGGCTGTGTTACCATAAAAAAAACAACTTCAGAGAGCTTCTAGAGGTGTTAAATATTTAGAAATTTTCCTAGCCTTCGGCATTTTAGGGGTTATTTTACCATAAAAAAAACTTTAGAGAGCTTCAAAAAGTGTTTAATATTTAGAAATTTTCCAAGCCTTCGGCAGTTAGTGAGTTATTTTACCATGAAAAAAACCACTTCAGAGAGCTTCTAGAACTGTTTATCATTTATAAATTTTTTTCTAGCTTCCAGAAATTGGGAGATGTGCCCACCAAACCCCCCCTGAAATTATTGGCTGGCTACGGCCTTGCCTTTTACTCTATTCTTTTTGAAACATCAAAATTACATACGAATATAATCTTCTTTCCCAATTTCCATATTATAATGTACTCTACCCTTTTTAATGAAAATGACAACCACCAAAACTTTATGATATAAAATCTATTTTCTTACAATGAATTTAAAATCCAGATCAATAAGGTAAACTTTGAGATCCGATGTTCAACCAATGGATAAATGAAAGAAATATAGGTAAACTTATACATATTATAAATAGGAGTATTTTGATACCAATTTAATACAAACACATCTTTCTACAATATTAAAACTTATTACTAATAATTATATTGTTATAACCGGTCGCCAGTTCATAGATGATGGGAGAGCATGCACACATTTAAATAATACGAGAGATGTTTACTATTCTATAACTAACTAATTTAATGACATGGAATATAAACTATACAATTATTTACAAACGATGTTAGTTGGAACATGGTAACTGTCGATGGGTAAACTATCCTAACTCTACTATATTCATAGACCAAGCAGAGGTCTTAGGTTTGACAACATCCTCTGATGAAGTTGCGGACACAACTTTCCTGCTAATCAGTCATTTCGTCCCCTGGATGAACTCCGGGTCATGAACCGGCCGTTCATCCCTAACTGGAATTTACTGGTCAGTACAGAACCCATTGTCTCAAGATTAGGAATGTAATCGTAAGCTAGGCGGCCGTCCTAAGTTGCAACTATTCCTAGTTCTGTAGCTGCACATACTTAATTTTGCGTGTACATTCTGTTCTACATGTTGTTGGCTCCCAACAATACTCCTCAATTTTTAAAAGAGTGCTACCCTCGGTATTCTCTTTATTTTTAAAAAAAACTACCCCTATTAAGTGTGATTTAGATATTAACATACGTATACGTTGTGCAGTTATCAAAATAAAAATAAATTGACATTGGAAAATGAATGTTTATATCTAGTTAAAGGAAAAAAGTTCGCGGTTTTCACATTTGTCGTGATACGATTGGACACATCACGGCTCGGCGTGGCGCAGCTGGTTTCGTAAGTCCAATCGACGATGATGAAATCTCAGAGTGGGTCGTCCCTCGACTCTCTCCGTCACCATCCTGGAACTCATCCTCACCGTTGTCCTCCGGACAGAAGTCTACTCTTCTCGATGCTGTTGTCCCTGTTCCCTGGAAACCCCCTGGTCCTCCCTCCTAGGTTGACCGGCTTGATGTTGATGTTGCTCGTCGCTGTTAGGATCACCAGTACTCCTCCCCGTTTCGGGTAGCCCTCAGTTGGGCACCACTTTGACTGTAGAGCTATCTGAAACTAACGGAGAAGGTTAAGTCGACGCTGTTGGAGGTTGTAAGACACCCTCTGCTTGTTGACGTCCTCAGCAATGTCTGCCACCATCTGACGATAATGACGCACCTCTGGTGACCATTCCGAAGCTGTAGTGCCAGCTCCCTCATTGGTGATAGTCGATAGATCCGTCTCCTCTTCGAGAATAAGCTCCAAGTCATCCTCCTCCTGTTCTGGATCTTCCTGCTCGATGTCCTCAGGTTCGACAACAGGATCTTCAGGTGGTAGGTGGTGTCTCTGTAGAACTTGGATATATTCAGCTTCTTGCTGTCCTTCGTCCATGGGGGGATCTTCAAATTACCTGCGTCTTCTTCGTCGGAGTTCTGGGACTGCACGGCAAAGTTTGAGTCTGTTGTTTATTTTTATTACGTAATCCACGTCACCTAGTTTCGCAACGCAGTCTGCCTGTTTCTCGGCCTAGACCTGAAACCATTTTACCTATCATTTGAATTAAAGAAGTGAATATACGTATTGGGCTGTTTCTACTCCATTACTGAGATACAGACACATGAGAGCAGCTGTTGATACAGTCAATAACTGACGCCACCAATTTCTTCAGAAGCAAACTTGCCGACATGCAGTGCAGATTGTGAATCAACATCAGAATAATAAATTACCATTAAGCCCTTGCGAAACTTTCGCACATTCAAACTTACCCTTCCCACTCCCCCCCCTCCCAAAAAAAAAGATTTAGTCTTTTGTTGGGTTGTTGAAATTAAATACTCAGCGAAGTGTATACACAAAATAGCAAATAAAGTTTATTTTCGGTAATTGATAAAAAAATATTGTAAGATTTTTCTTTTAGCTTAAATTTTAAACAAACAATGTGTTTTAACGTAAACTGAGTATACTATGTCAGAAGTCGGTAAAACATCCTATCCACTGATATCTTAATCATCGCTGTAGGTTTTGTATTAGTTGAGGAAAAAATTATGTTGACAACAGATATAATATATAGGATTACTGTTATATACAGTACATTTGGTGACGTGGTGGTCTAGGGGTGAGGTGTCGGACTTCTGTGCTGAGGTCCGGGGTTCAATCCTCGGTCTCGGCACAGATTTATCTGATTGCCAAACCCTTCCTTCAGCTCTGACAAGACGTGTATTAATCACAACTTGTGAATGTGTGGAATGCCAGACCTCCACCGTGGTTCGGATCCCACGTAAAACTGTAGGTCCTCCATTTTATCTCACAATCACCCTACCATTACACATTAGCGTAAGTGCGTGTAATCCGAACGGGTAGTAAGACGTGGTGCTAATAATAATAATAATAATAATAATAATAATAATAATAATAATAATAATAATAATAATAATAATAATAATAATAATAATAATAATAATAATACAGTACATTTGATTTTTTAATTTCAAATGAGGTCTAGACTACTCTGGGGGAGTTTTTTGGTTAGGTCGTGGTACATCCTGTACAAATATATATTTTGTTGAGGCTTTTGAAATATGATTTATTTTTTTTAGCACCGCGTCTTACTACCCGTTCGGGTTATACGCTTATGTACTAATTACGCTAACGGTTTTAGATATTAGGAAGGCTATAATCAGAGGAAGTGTATCAGCACTTGCGTGGAGGGAGAGTGGAAGACAATTTTGGAATAACCACCCTCAGTACACCCGACCGAGAGTTGAACCTTGATTTCCCCGTTATCGGCAGTCTAGTCTACTCAGAGAGTAGCGCATTAGACCACACGGCCACCAATGTGGGTGAAATATGAAATTGATTATTATGCTCTTTGGTTGGCAGAGATTTTCCTTTTTTTCCCTAACTGTTTCTGTAGTAGTGTATATTATTTTATTATGATTTTTGGTGGATGTGTTTCGTTTCAAAAATCTTAGAATTTTTCTTGTAAATATATTTATTCTAAGATAAAAGAGAGATAAAGTCAGTGTGGTGCACCATACTATTTATTTTTGATAAATTTTATTTTATTATTTCCCCCCTCACCTCTACACAGACACCCGCCCTCCCAGAATGGCTTTTTATTTCCATATTTAGTTTATACTTCTCCTCAAAGTCAAGAGTGCTGGTTTTCATTGATCTCAAATAATATATTCATTTATATATATTATTGTATATAATGGTTAAAGGTTTATTTGCAATTATGAGGGGAATTTTTTCTCTAAATTGTATGCAAAGTCTTACCAGGCTTAGGGTGGGTAGTAAGGTATTTCTTTTTACGATTTTCCACTTCACCCTTTAGCTTCATTGCCCAATAAGGGTTGATATATTTATTACTTTGCACAAGTAAATTTGCGTTGAATGTGTATTTTATGTAAGTTGATGTACTCGGTTGTTATACAGTATATTGTGTGAAATAAATGTGAAAATAAAGAGGTCTTGTTAAAAAAAACAAATAAAAATATATTATCATGTGATATATTATGTAAGTCGTGTTGAAATATACCTTGAATTGAAGTGCAACCACATTTAAATCTAAATATATTATTTGAAATTCATAAATCACAGTAAGACGCAAGTTATCATATTTTTATTTTAAACAGCTAACCTTATCGGAGATTTCAAAACCACCCGGTTTAGATTTTTAGATGTGAAGAGACACCTCCTTGACTTTGATGTTCTCCTGATCCTCAAGCCTCTTGTCGCCGCATCTATTTCCCACGGTCACTATTTTCCCACGAGTTTCACGTATTTTCTCTTTTCTTCCTCTCTCTCTCTCTCTCCCCTTCCACCCGTCTTCCTACCTACCCATTTTTTATTAGTTAGGGCCTTTTATTATATTCTAGTCTTCCACCGTTTAAATTTTTTGAGTTCAGTCCCATTCCAAAAAAAATCAATAAACCTCTTTTAAAATAATATATAATATGATTTATCTAGGACGAAGCTGTTTTATGATTGAATCATAAAGATAAAATCCTTTATACGACGATACTTGTTAAAATAATTGGTGGTACAAGACAATCGTAAAAAATCGTAAGAAGCCAAAGATATTTCAAAGAACACGCAACAGTTTAATCGAAGATTGGATTTTTTTATATTTATTTTTTATGAATAGGGAAGGACAACGCTCATAACAAGTTTTGTAGTTATTAGTTTATAAATGTGTGCTTTGTAAGCAAGCCCAAATAAAATTTAACTTTGTATAAAGGTAATCTAAAAAAAATTATTATTAAACGACCCGCCTCGGTGGCGTAGTTGGCTAACGCGCTAGTCGTGTTGGGCCCGACTGCCGAGGACGGGGAGATCGAGGTTCGAATCTCGATCGGGTGAACTGGGGGTGGTTTTTCCTAAATGCTTTCCCACTGTTCCTCCACACAAATGCGGGTTCACATCCTCTATCCAACCTTCCCAATTCCTAATCCATTAGCGTGATTAGTACTTAAGCGTATAACCCGAACGGTTAGTAAGACGCGGTGCTAAATAATAATAATAATAATTACCAAACGACAAGGTTGCCTGCATCTCTATGGGAGTTTTTAGAATAAAGTTTTTTTTAACACTACGTCTTACCACCCGTTCGGATTATACACCTATGTACTAATTACACTAACAGGTTAGTGATTAGGAAGGCTTAATTTAGAAGAAATGCGCCCGCATTTACGTAGAGGGTGAGTAGAAAGCCATTTAGGAAAAAACCACTCGGTCAGTGCACCCGACCGGGATTGAACCCCGATCTCCCCAACTTCGGAAGTCTAGTACAAGACACGATTAGCGCGCTATGCCATTTAGAAAAAAACTAAAGTTGACCTTGAAATAACATCGAAGATATCCACCAAACCAAAAATAAATTAATTCTGTCTTATTTTCCCATTAGAAACATAAATATATTTTGAGCGAAGCAATGCTTCGTTTTCGAAATATTCTTCTGTCTCAACTTAATGCCTTACCCGGTATATCTTAAACTAACTAGTGCATTAAGGGTAAGGAGGGTGGGATTTTATGGAAATGTACCCGTATTTGAGTAGATGCCTTAAGTACAGCTGGCCATGATTTGACCACCAACCTCTGCGTTATCAGCAAATCGGCAGCTATTGTGGGCCTGACGTCTCAGACAACATTATCACCACGCTTTATTCGTGGCAGAGAATGTCCTCGTCAAGTGTAAATGGAAACCACGGAAGCAATAAACCTCAGATGAGACCTCACTAATCAGAAGTCACGTATATAATTATTTATTCAAGGGCTTGTATTCCTAAGATTTGCCGGGATATAAAAGCTTTCCGGGAATAATGATCGTTTGATTGTTTTGACACGATGAAGCTCCTGGTTGTGATACTGCTGCTGACAATTGTTACACGGGGGTCGACCCAAGAACTACAAGATCTGGCCGGATTCCTGCAGAACCCAGAACTTGTCAGGAGACAGTTGGATTGCGTCATCAACCAAGGACCGTGCGATGCTACCGGGGAATTCATTAAAAGTATGTCTACTTTCTAATTTCCATCTGATACGAGGATAAAGCTTTTTAAATCAATGGTAATCTTATCAAACTTTTTTTTTAGGTCTGAGGGATAGTGTTTCAGTTTAAAATATTTATACGGGCTGTTAGAAAGTGACGTTTAACCTAAGAGAGCATAATAATAAATATACTTAACTAAATTTATCTGATGATGGTTTAGTAAACATAAGCCTACATTTTAAAATAATGAATACTAAATTAGTGTAGAAAGAATACCAATTATTAATAATAACAGTTAACTACTCTTATCGGTGGGCATGCAGACCAGGGCATAAATCTTTTCTGGTTTGGTTTGACGGTTACGAGAATATTGAGATTCAAATCCCGGTCGAGTGTATTGTTGTTATTTTTCAAAATAATTTTCTACCCTCCCATAACGCAAATACAAGAACATTTAGAATTAATTCTATATTATCAATCCACACCTTATTTTTGTGAATATACGGATAACTAGGATGGGCAATTAGACGCAGGAAACATTAAAAAACTTATCATTTTGTAAAAAGAACTTAAGTCGGAACTTTGCAATTACTACATGAATCGGGATCAAAGTGTATTAGCAGTTCTCAATATTCCCCATCAGGTGAAATAAAAAAAGATTATTTGATTAAATTAAACATATTATTCGGTCATTCTTTAGTTGTAATTTATTTATTTTTAGAAGTCTGTGTAGTAACTATTCTAGTTGATATTATTATTATTATTATTATTATTATTATTATTATTATTATTATTATTATTATTATTATTATTATTATTATTATTAGCACCGCGTCTTACTACCCGTTCAGGTTATACGCACTTACGTTAATGTGTAATGGTAGGGTGATTGTGAGATGAAAATGGAGGACCTACAGTTTAACGTGGAATCCGAACCACGGTGGAGGCCTGGCATTCCTCACATTCACAAGCTGTGATTAATACACGTCTTGTCAGAGGTAAAGGAAAGGTTTGGCAATCAGCTAAATCTGTGCCGGGACCGAGGATTGAGCCCCGGACCCCCAGTACAGTAGTCTGACACTTACCCCCTTAGACCGCCAGGTCACCAGTTGATATCATTGTTCCCTTAGTACTCTCTTTTAATACTGGGTGATACTATTGTTCCGTTAGTAATTTCTTGTAATACTGGGTGATACTATTGTTCCATTAGTAATTTCTTGTAATACTGGGTGATACTATTGTCCCGTTAGTGATCTCTTGTAATACTGGGTGATACTATTGTCCCGTTAGTGATCTCTTGTAATACTGGGTGATACTATTGTTTCGTTAGTAATTTCTTGTAATACTGGGTGATACTATTGTTCCATTAGTAATTTCTTGTAATACTGGGTGATACTATTGTCCCGTTAGTACTCTCTTTTAATACTGGGTGATACTATTGTTCCGTTAGTAATTTCTTGTAATACTGGGTGATACTATTGTCCCATTAATGATCTCTTCTAGTGGTGGTTCCTACTTACTTCTCTGTGGAAAAGTGAATTTAACAAAGGTAGGCCTACAATAAATATTGCTGAAGATCTAGATTGATCAGTTGGTATGACAGTGGAACTCCAAGCGGTAGACCCAATGTTTTAGTCACTGCCCAAAACAAATATATGATTTTGAAATATCTCAGCCATATCTTGTGCATCTATTTTCCCTCTAAAAATATTCATTCTCTTGTTATTTTAAAGATATTTAGTTGTATTTTGAGTTTTTGGCTGTAATGAGGTGTTTTTTTTTTCCTAAAAGGTTTCCCACTATTCCTACAAGAAAATGCGGTTTTACTATCTCCACATTCTTTTCTATTTACCCCTAGTTTTTTGAGTGTAGTAAAATATGTATAGCCCAGACGAATTTTAAGAAGCGGATAGAAAAATAGAAAAATACAAATATAAAAACACTATCTTGGTTCCATTCTTACTCTTTACCCTTATCAATGTACCATTTCAAAATAAATCCCCAACCTTCTTTGTTGAAGAGTTCTAAAAGATACGGTCCAATATTCATAAGAAGGGCTGACAGCTATAAAAGTTACTCGCTATACCTTCACGTATTCATACCTAAAGTAATTTGATACCTAATATATAAACATCTATAATATAAATTAAAAAATATAAACTTTTTAATCAATTTTGTCCATAAAAAACTAAATTTGTAATATTTTAAAGGCCCTTCTTATGAAAATCTAACTAGAGCGGTCAAGTCAAAATCTCCTGGAAGCCATTTCCTCTATTTGACAGAGTCACACCCGTTTCGCTAACGCGCTACTCTCGTGTTAGACTAGCATGCTGAAGACGGATAGATTGAGGATCGATCCCAGTCGTATGCATTGAGGGTTGTTTTCCATAAATGGTTTTTCACCCTCCCTCCACGCAAATGTGGGTGCGTTTCCTTTAAATTAAGTCTTCCTGACCCATAACCCATTAGTGTAGTTAGTTCATAGCTGTGTAACCCGAACGGCTAGTAAGACGCTGTGCTAAAAAAAAATCAGGCACCCGTGCGTCTGAAGATGTTTAGGCCCAGTTTCATAGTCAGATTTAGTACGCCTCAAGTGCGGCGCTATACTAAATACAAGACGTCACCTACCTGAAATTGAATGGAATGGACCAGTTTCATATGCGAAACTGGCCCATTCCATTTTGGTCTATGTAGGTGTCGTCCTGTATTTAGTATCGACTCGCACTTTAGGCGTACTAAATCTGACTATGAAACTGGCCCTTAGTGTTGTATAAGACCCGATATGTGAGAGCGGGCATTTGTTGTTCTAGCGGCTGTGCTCCCTGAAGTCATTGGCCGCAACTGTGCTTCTTGCACACCGCAACAGAGGGCCGTGGCTGGACAGGCAGCGCAATACTTTCGCACCAACTACCCGCAAGAATGGCAGACTATCAATTCCCTCTACGGCTGATATAACCTCTTCATCCAGGCCTACCTCTCACCGGACTCTCAGCGCTTCAATACCCATCTACGATAGACAGCTTCTTCATTCAGATACACCACTCGCAATAATATTAGCACTTCAATAAAATCCATGGTGGGTAAATTCTTCATTTAGATATACCACCCGCAAGATTATAAATTAATCAATGCCAACTACGACGGATAGTTTCTTCATTTATATCTACCACTCGTTAGATTATCAATTCCATCTACAGCGAATAGCTTCTTCATTTATATCCATCACTCGTGAGATTATCAATGCCATCTACATAGGGTAGTTTCTTCATTTATATCCATCACTCGTGAGATTATCAATGCCATCTACATAGGATAGTTTGTTCATTTATATCCATCACTCGTGAGATTATCAATGCCATCTACATAGGATAGTTTGTTCATTTATATCCACCACTCGTGAGATTATCAATGCATTAATGCCATCCATGGTGGATAGTGTCTTTAGAAATATCTACCACTCTTAAGATTATCAATGCCATCCATGGTGGATAGTTTCTTTAGAAATATCTACCACTATTAAGATTATCAATGCCATCCATGGTGGATAGTGTCTTTAGAAATATCTACCACTATTAAGATTATCACTGCCATCCATGGTGGATAGTGTCTTTAGAAATATCTACCACTCTTAAGATTATCACTGCCATCCACGGTGGATAGTTTCTTCATTCAGATCTACCACTCACCAGATTATCACTGCATTAACACCATCCGTGGCAGATGAATTATTCATTAAGACATACCACTCGCAAGACTATTCAGTTCATAAATGCCATTTAGGATGGATAACCTCTTAATCCAGATATACCACTATCAAGACTATCAATGGATCAATGCCATTCGTGGCAGATAACATTCTTTCAGACCTAGGCAACTCGCAAGGTCATCAGTTCATCAATGTCATATAGCCTACGACGGATAACATATTCCTTTAGATCTACCAGTTGACTATCAATGCAAAATATGGTAGATAACTTCTTTAAAAACAAACAATTTAAACTCTAGCATTTATTTCTACCTGTAAAACTATCAAAAAAACAATCTCAACTACAAAGAAGTCGCTCTCTCAACTATGCTAGTAACAATCATAATGGCTTGTATAGAATTTAACTATAGCTTCTTTATTCTATTTTCTAGTATGGGTCTTGTTTGAGCAGAAGCGCATGCGCAGTGTAAATTCTCTAATAAGATGGTAGAAAAAGCCTTAAGGAAATATAAACTTAATTTGTTGGCGAAATACTATTATATTATTAGTATTATTGTATCCATATTTATACTATCAAAGTTGACAGATGCTAATCACATGAATTTACATATGAATAGATTAAGAGGTTTGTATCTATTGTAACAGTCAGTTACCATATTTTCTATGAATTTTACCTCCATGTTACCACATTACATATTAATATTTTATCATAGAGAAATAAAGTCATTTTATAAAGCGAGAGTTAAAATTTACAAATAGAGGTTTTTACTAAACTATCCCCAAGTACGATTAGCTATTAGAAACAAAAATATAATTTTGGTAATCAAAATAAACACTTTTTATACATATTTTAATCCATTGTTCAATTTTTTTTTAGTTGAAAATTTAAAAAACAAGTTATTTATAAACTACCTTAAAATTATTTGTAATTTGTAAATATAATAAAGTATTCTATAAAATTATTTTTTTTAGAAAGAGATATCACAAAATAAAATAATAAACACCCAACCACCAAATTGTGATTTTTATTCTAGTTCTAAATGTTGTTTACTAGTGACTGATTTTGGAAAACTCTAAATTTTACAGAAATGGCTTTAGTAAATTTGTTCAAAATGGATACCTGTAGGGTGTTTTACATGTTAAATAACACTCTATACTACATTTTTTAAAATAAAACTAGCTTTAAGAGTGGCTTACTGATGTCTTAAAGTCTGTATAAAAATTGTATTGGCTTACATATTTTTTAAATGGTTCTAACGATTTTCTTTAAAATGGTTATCTGATACGAGATGATAAATTGCATTATTTATTGGTTTTTAAGATTTAATCTAGGCTTACATCCATTACTGTTTCCAGCCTTTGCCCGGGTCTGTTATTTATTAAAGCCATATATTTTCCACTACCGTCTGGCTAGGCCTGTCGTAGCTTCATATGCCTCATGATCTAACTTAAAACTAGGACAAGCACAACATCCAGTCCCCGGCCGTCAATTTATCAATGTGAAAGGGTAAACTCATATTTTCATCAACAATAAATTTTCATCATGCCGGTAATCGAGCCCGGGGCCCTTAGCTCAGTATACAGACACGCTACCGACTGAAATAAGGCATTGGACATTTGTTTTTAAGATACATAGGCATATTTTTTAAGGTCAGCTTATTGATGACTATTTTATTGATAATATGAGGTGGTTCAAAATATAATGTACATCTTAGGGAGGGGGCAGAGTCATATATTTATCAAAATAGTATGATTTTTTGAGGAAAATCTAATAATAGATAGCTTACGAACTATATGAAAAAGTATGTACTATCAGGATTTAGTTTAATAATTGTAGAAAAATAATAAAAACACAGAAGAAACCTAGAAGAAGATATAAGATTATTTGAAGTCACAATAAATAAACTTTTCTTTCTTGATCATTTTAATATATTTCAACAGATAACATCTTTTTAACATAAGTATATAGTTTTGTTTCACAAATACACTTAAATTGTCTTTTAAAAGTAATATAATAACAGTCTTGACACAGCACTCGCACTGACTAAAACATAAAGAGTCTTTCTTAGGGCTAGTCTCAGGTTTGTAAACACAAATACGTTTTCATCAGATGTTATTGGATGGTCTATAGTTACCAGAGTAATAACATTATTAGTGTATAAAAATGAGTTGATGTCAACTTTGTTACTTTTTTCCAAGCAAAAACCACCGAATTGGCTGAAATTTCACATGGGCATAACTCGGGCATCCGGTTAACCTATAGGCTAATTAAAACTTTTGTCCACCATTTTGCTTCAAGATGGATGCCATAAAACCCTACTCATCTTCTGTTTATCAGAATTTCATTGGAACAACTTTGAAAGGTAATTCCTGGATATAAAGTAGACATGACAGCCGTATTGAAAGAAAATGGCGGCCAAATAACATTATATTTCAGCCTCTCCATGGCTATAGTTTCTAGAATCCTGACACTGGGAAGTAACCAGTAATAATAGTATTGTTATAGTTTTTGTTATTAAATTTAATAATTTTTCTGTTTTCTGTAAAAAAATAATAATATAACATCACATATATATTTTCTTTATCGTTATATATATTAAAATCTATTTTTAGCTTCGGAATTGTTTTATAAAAAACGCCTGATGTATTTAGAGTTTCTGTATAAAATTATGTAAACTGAAAAATTGTTACACCCAGTAATCCAAGTGTTGGCTGAAAACTATTACATGTTCCACTATTGCACCAAATAAGAGAATAAGAGATAAGAGGCCGTCAGTCATATATCCGTAAGTTAAGGTTTTAACTATTACAGTTCCTATTAAAAAAATAAAATAAAAAGCAATAAACGAAAAAGCTAGATAAGCTTCTTTATGGGCAAAATAAAAATAAATTATCTGTCAAATCCTGTTTTTCTAAAATCAAGAGATAACACTTTAATTAGAAGCTAGATTTTTAATTTGAATCCTTGTAATCGTTAAAAATGTAGAATTTTAAAATCTGAAACAGTTTGTTAAACTTAATTCTTAAGAAAATTATGGAAACACTGAATATTTTTATTTCTATAATTGGATGTCATATTTTTCATATTTAATTTTCGATTTGATTTGAAATTTTGTTATTTTATTTTATAGCTCAAGGAATTGAATTAAAATGATGATTTCAAGTCGAGTCTTCCAGATTTGGATTCGAAGTAGATTTTTTCCCTCTCGATTCTTTATATTCTCAAAATTCTCATATTTTATATTTAATTTTTAAAAAAATATTTTATTTTATCTCTAAAGCCCAAAATAGAACTAACTTATCCATTCACGCACGTCTTCAAGCTTTTGGTTTGGTTAGAAAAATAAAGTCAAATAAAAATATTTTCAAATGATTTTTTTGGAAAATAATTAAAAAAAAACTTAAAAAGTTATTGGTAAGGTATCTTAATCTGTAGTAAATTAGATTATTCCACTTTTTTTATATTGGGTTGGGAAATTTATCTTTAAGATTGAATTTTTTTTGTTAATTCAATGTAAAAACTGTTTATCAAGTCTATCTTGAATTACCCGTCAGCTATTGTATCTATAATTTTTAATGGATAATTAAACTGCTCCGTTTGGATTCTATAGTGAACACACTCAAAGCAGCCTCTTATCTCACAGTGACAATGATTGCCATCTAGCTTTTTATCAACCAGTCTTTTTCAAACATTTTTTTCAAGGTGAGTAAGCCCGAGTTCATTCTTCTAAGGCCGAGTTCACCCGAGCTTTCTCGACTTAAACCGAGCTAGCCCGAGATTAGCCGTCTTGAGCGAACTAACCCGAACCCTCTCGACCTCAGCCGAACTAGCACGAGCTTAGCCGTCTCAAGCCGAACTCACCCGGACCTTCTCGACCTCAGCCGAGCTAGCACGAGCTTAGCCGTCTCAAGCCGAACTCACCCGGACCTTCTCGCCTTAACTGAACTAGCTCTAGTTTAGCCTTCTCGAGACAAACTAACCTGAACTTATGCGTATCAAAAACTAGAGAGACTGAACTTATTTGTGTCGAAAAAGAATTCCCCCGAGTTCTCTCATCTCGAACCGAGCCGTCTCAAGACGAGCTAGCCCTGTAAATTCACCCCTAGGCTCTGCCCGACATATGCTCGACGATGAGTGCCGAGTATCTGCTCCTGTACAAGCCCTCTGGGTCGTACTTCTTGGTGAGCTTGGCCCAGTCATCCGGCCTCGTCTTCATCAGATGTTTCATCACCTTCTGAGAGGTTGTCCGCTGCTTCTCCGTACACTTCTCGCAGTCCGTCTTCAGAGCGTCAGGCAGCAAGTCTGAAACAACGGTGACACACGAAGTTGAAGCAGTATTAGGGATAGAGGGGGGAACTGCTCCCCAGCCACTGGAGCCCAACAACATTTATTAATATTGAAATCCTCTTTGTTTTATTTATTTGTTTTGGCGTGTAGGATAAGTAGTTGAAATTAAAAGAACACCCTCAAACGTACGAGATTCACACACTACTCTTTGGTTCGTGAATAAGGGTTTAATGCCCTTGGCCCTGTCAAGTGCAAGTCTAAAACATATTTTATAGGATGGCGGGCGGGAGGGTGAAAGGAGTTGCGTGGCTTCCCAACTGACCAAAGTATCCTTCCGCGCCAACAAGAACAGATGGATCACGGAAACCGTAGATAGAGCTAGCTACCGGACAGGTCTTGCGGAAAAATCATACGTTTGGAAATATCAGTTTTCTCGAGAACGAGTGAGATTTTTATGTTAATATTTTCAGCATCGCCTCTAAGATTAATTGTTACATTTTCTTATTTCTTGTTATAAAGCCGGCGGTTTTCTATTGAAAAATGTCATTTTATTCATATTTGATCACTGCTAAACTTATAGAGGGGGTGTCTATATAAAAAGTATAATTTAAACAACATGATTATATTCTTGAACAAACCGTTTCCAAAAAGAAAATTACAAAACAGTAAAAATTCTTGAAGAGAACCGTTTATTCCCACGGCTCTGCATTTCCACGCCAAATGAAAAGGGCCAATCGACTTAAGAAATTATATTAGAATATTAAAATTCATCTTGCCTAAAAACCAACTTCGCAGATAGTCAACTAGACTAAATTCATTTGTCATGAAAATTAACGTTTAGAAAGTCAATTAGCCTAAAGTATTTTGGCCTAAGCTTTCTGCCAACTGACATCCACCTCTGTCATTGTCTCCGAAGATGTACTGGGCCTACTCTCGTAAGGCTATCCTTTTAGCGGTCTGTTTATTCAGAAGTCGTCTTTGCCCCCTTTTACCACACACTGAAATAATATTTATCAGGCTGGCCGCACACTATATGACACCAAACGTTTCTAAACACGATGAAAAAAAAACATTTTTGTGTCGTGTTTCATCGTGTGTCTTCAGGGCGCATTTAGAAATATGGCACCCCTAGGTACATTGGCTGCAAGAGCACCCCCTCCTCACAACCCCCTCCCCCCAAAACATCATACTGTTATTTGTTAATGAACACAAATAATAATGCTGTAGGCCTATTTATTGATGATATTTACAGTATATCCCCTATAATTATATGACCACTGTGCAAAATGGTTGTGCTCTTCTTTATCTGGCACGGATTTTCAAATAAGTGACTCAATTATTAGCCGACAGATGGCAATAGTAGACCCAATAGGACTCTAACAGTACACTAGCGCTTTACAGCAAGCAAGCTTCAGCTACAGCAGAGTTCGCGCGCGCGTGTGTGTGTGTGTGTGTGTGTGTGTGTGTGTGTGTGTGTGTGTGTGTGACGTCAGGCAAACATCAGCAAGTTGTCCATCACTTTCCTCAGCATGGATAGTCTAATTGTTTCCGACCCACCCTGTATAGTGGGTTTTCAGGTTGTATGCAAGCTGCACACAGCCTGCGTGTGGTTGGTATTACATAAAAAAGGGTGACCCGCTGATTTACATATTCTGAACTTTCACATATGTGACAGACGTTACCTGAGAAACATTGCAGTCACCTGGATATTATGTAATGACTCACAAAATATTTTCTAATTAACAGATTAAAACTTTTATTTTTTCCGATGAAGGACTTGCAAGGGCTAGGGCATCAACAAAGCCGATCTTTTCATGCACCACCATCTTGGAAAATAGTTTTGATTTAGTGTCTTAAACCATTTACTCACAGCTTCATACGAAATAACATAGGAAGGAGCCGATTTGTGTGTACACAAACATTAAAAAAAAATACACATTTCAAGCGGATGATGGCCATACGACAAGTGTATATGGACAGTTGGGTACAAACCTTTAAGGGGACTGCCTAGGTAACTGATATATCGCCAAACAGATGTAACGCTAAGATTAAATAATAATAAAAAAACTCTACATTTAATTTTTTGAAACAAATTTTTAAAGTTTAGTATGTAGAAATAATATAATATTTAAGAATCAATCAATATGTTATGATAAAGCTTTACAAAAGTTGTCAACTAAGCTTGTATTACATGTTATCTAAGATTGGAAATATATATATGAAATATTACAAATAAATTTTATATGATAAATTAGAGTCATATAAAACATTTAGCTTGAGAGTCTTTGTAAGGGCATAACAACATATGAAAATATTAAAGAATAATAAGCAAAATAAAATTATTCAGGCTCAATGACACTTGTGATGTTGATTTTATGTTATTTACTTCAGTATAAAAGAATACTTTGGAATGAGTGAAACTTGTGTTATAAGGTTATAAAAGAAATATGTGTAATACATAGAGTTAAATTAAAAATGTGAAAAGTTTAATAATAAATAAAAAGTGGAATTTACTGATTGATGATACATTGTGATTTCCGTCCTCCTTAGCTGCGTGAGCTCCTAATAATAGTCGTGTACAGTAGCCCCATGGCTTCTTTGGTGCTGACTGACAGCTTACAGCTGACGGCTTTGAAAAGTTACCAGACCAAATTTTGTATCTCTACGCCGAACCATATGATCTGCAAAAAACATTTGTTTAGCAGCTGTCACTTCTGACAGTCAAAATTTAGGTATATACCTAAATGTTGACTGTCAGAAGTCAGCTGTGAACTGTCAGTCAGCACCAAAGAAGCCACGGGGCTACTGTAGAATAGTTACGAAACTAGGCGTAAAATATTGACCGGAAAACCAGACTGTATGACCTTGAAGTTTAGTCCGCTTGCTCACTGGTGCGGGTAAGTTTACCTACTGAATTAAGTACGAAAATATTGGGTGAGTATGCAGGGAATAGAACACCAAGGTGCTAATATTTACAATTACAAAATATATATATATCACCGTGTCTTACTACCCGTTTGGGTTGTACGCTTAAGTACTAATTACGCTAATGGGTTAGGGATTGGGAAGGTTGAATTTAGAGGAAGTGAACCCACATTTGTGTGGAAAACCATTTAGTAACCCCCCCCCCCC
>CABFWO010003905.1:0-11813 GCA_902155825.1 Timema genevievae | reverse complement strand
TACTTTTTGGAATTTTCCCGTCGGTTACAGGCTAGAAACTATAAGTTTGCCAAATTTCAAGTTTCTAGCTCATCTGAAAGTGGGTAAACATTAATGTCAGTGAGTGAGTGAGTGAGTGAGTCAGCCATGTGACTTTATAGTAGTATAATTACTCTAATGCGGAATGAAGCATTTTAGAGGCAGTCTGCACGCACTAGCATAGATATGGAGCGATTGAGTGAAGGAGATTGGAGCCGTGACATCCCAATCACGGGAAATCTGGGCTATGGTGAGCCTGACGGCTAAACCTGTGGCCACCAATGTGGTATGGGAGATTTAAGTCGATATAAATAATTTGGTGGACACATGGTCTAATGCCTAACTCTCGAAATATACTAGATTGGCGATGACAGAGATATCGGCGTTTCGAATCCTGGCTGATATACTCAGGGTGGTTTGTTCCTCTTTTTCCAATCTTACTCCACATAAATGTGGGTGCAATTCCTCTCATTTCAGCCCTCTTTATCTCCATCACATAAGTTTATTTTTATACTTAGCGTAATTTCCCGAAATGTTACGGTACGGTAATGATACGGTGGCAAATAAAAAAAAGGGGTCGATTTGACAATTCATCAAATATTAGTCCGACACCTTAACTCAGTCGGTAGCGTGCCTGTCAACTGAGTTAAGGGTCCAGGGTTAGATTCCTATCATGGCCGAAAAATATTGGTCATTGCTGAAATGTGGATTTCCATTTTTCAAAGTGATTAATTAACGGCTGGGTGCTGGATGTTGTGTAGGTTCTAGATTTAAGTTATTTTATAAGTCGTGTGCCGATATAATCAATTGGTTCAGAAAGTACACGTTAAATGCTTCAAATAAATAAATAAAACAACATAATTTTGCAAGTAATTTAAATGTTTTGATCCTAATAAAGCCACGATGAGAGTCTCCCCCTTAATACATCTATCTCATTACATTAAATATAATATTATCTTCTTGTTTGTAATTAATTTAGAGGGTATTTGAGGTACCGCAAGCATTCTGGCGGAAAGAAGCTATCGACGAGTATTTACTCTGAGCAACTTTCTGTACACCATCACGAGTCTTCAACCGTGTCCCGTTTACCTGATTGTTATCTTCGACCCGTGCCAGGGTTGTACGTCTGACCGACAAGTCATGCTGCACATAGCACGCACAAACTCAGCATGATACTAAACATGATACGAGAACCGTGAAATACTCTTCTTTTTGTTATCCACGCGTCTTACTTCCTGTTCAGATTACAAGC
This sequence comes from Timema genevievae, assembly GCA_902155825.1. NCBI lineage: Eukaryota > Metazoa > Arthropoda > Insecta > Phasmatodea > Timematidae > Timema > Timema genevievae. The sequence goes on along the minus strand of CABFWO010003905.1, from coordinate 10,543 downwards.
AAATCAGCCCCGTGGTGTAGCGGTCAGCGCCAAGGCCGTAGCCAGCCAATAATTTCAGGGGGTTTTGGTGGGAAAATCCCGCAATTCCCCCGAGGCTATAAAAAATTATAAATGATAAACAGTTCTAGAAGCTATCTGAAGTGTTTTTTTATGGCAGCATAATACCATAACTGCCGAAGGCTGGAATTTTTTTCAAATATTAAACACCTCTAGAAGTGCTCTAAAGTGTTTTTTTTATGGTAACACAGCCCCCTAATTTGTACTTGTACCTTAATTTTGATATTGTTTGTACCATAAATAAAGCCATATATATTGTTCATACAATTTCGATGGGGGGGGGGTTGGAACCCCCCTAAAACACCCCTGACTACGGCCTTGGTCAGTGCACCTGGCTACAAGTCTAGGGGTCCTGGGTTCGATTCCCGGCTGGTATCTTTGGATATATTTTATCTTAAGAGGAACTATCCCAACAGTTACCAGAGTTTGGTTAGTTAGGCTTGTATTAGGTTAAGACTCACCCTGGCTCCACAACATCATAATAATTATCATTATATCATCTCATTTTTGGTACGACGTGTAGGCATTAGGCAACCTCCACCAGATGAACAAATAGTCTACATATAGGCGAACTAAGTGGATGTTATGTCCTTCCCGCTCATGTCATACGATAAAAATAAATTATACTACTATAAAGCCATATGGCTGACTCACTCACTCACTCACTCACTGACATTAATGTTTACCCACTTCCAGATGAGCTAGAAACTTGAAATTTGGCAAACTTATAGCTTCTAGCCTGAAACCGACGGGAACATTCCAAAAAAATTAAAAATTTTAAATTTTAACCCCCGAAAAAAATTCAAAATGGTGGAGCAACTTTAAAGTCGGTGCGGTATATACAATACAATACCGGTAACTTTAAGCTGTTACGTTCAAAACAACGCTGGAATTACGTTAGTTTACATCCACTTGCAAAGAAAACTCACCGGGGGTTTGGGGGGTGGAGCCCCCAACGAGCAAAGCGAGTCTTTTATATAATAATAAAAAGAAGTGTTTGTCTTTGTGTGTTTGTTTGTGTGCGATGTTCAGCCAAATCTACGGCACGCAGAGATCTTACATTTTTAAAAGAGGTGGACGGAAGGGGGTCCGAATGCACCTCGAAGCCGGATTTTTAAATTCTTAATTAGGCTATTTTTTAACAAATTAGTGAAGAAAATATTTTTAATCTAGTTTAGAATTACGTTTCAGACATAACGTTTCAAAATGAAATCGGGCATCATGGGTGGGGGTGGGCCTATATAATTCTTACACCTCAATGGGTCACGGGCAGCGCCGTGCGGGATTGCTAGTACTTATATAACTATGACAACTACTCTAATGGAATAAGGATTAGGAAGGAAGCATTATAGAGGTAATCTACCCGTATTTACGTGGAGGGAGCATGAGGAACCATTTTAGGAAAAACAACCCTCAAGTTTGATTCACACGTTCGTCGAAAATAGAGAACACAATAATCTGTTTGATTGGAGAAGCAACTCACACGCTGTATGTTGACCCATGATTCATTGCAACGCAAACTTATAACATCTGATTATCAAAATTTTTATTTTCTAATGGCTAAACATGTATTTTGGATCACTCTCCTGATGGTTGTTTTCAAATTATAACGCTGTGTCGTGGCATAATCCAATACATCGATACACACTCTTTACATTAACGGGTTATTTCAAATATCCCCACAAAAATCAATGAAACTGTCTGCTTGTTGTGAAACGAAGCTGTCTGTTTGATTCTAGCTCTAATGCGCATGCGCACTGACTTTAAATGGTTGAATTGAAGATTTGATTGGCTTTCCCGTGCCGAACACCTCGGGCAGAACGGACGAAGTAGAGATGAGTTGAACTTTAGCAGAACAGCTCGCGCCGATGAAGCGGAAATCTTGTGATTGGCTTAGAATTTGTCACGTGACCACGTTTCTGTTCCGCGCTTGTTTTTTTCTGCGAACGTTTGAATCCACAATCAGTTGAACCAACCAGGATTCAAACACCGATATTTCCGTATTCAGCAGGCATTACAGGAGCAGCAGGTATTACAAGACTGACGCCTTAGATCATTTGACCATAGAAGTGCGTTCAACCTCTCTTGGGTGGAAGCTCGGTCTAGATCAGTATTTTAAAACTCGTTTAGTTAAAAGGGACACATTAAAATAAAAAAATATGATCATTACCTTTAAGTAATAAACTAGTCACTATTTTAAAACCCTAATACTACAAAAATAAACCAAAAATGTAATACAATTTTAGAAATTACTCACTATTTTTTTCTCCACAAGTATTAAACTATTATTTGCAGCAATAATATATTAAACTTTAAGGAGGGGGTGAAAGAGGACATGATCATTATAATTATTAAACTTATAATACAATTATTAATTGTACTATTGGCAACAAAAAACCAACTACCGAGTTGAAGTTGACTGCGTTATCTGAAAGCTCGTGATCTTAATTGATCTTTCATATGTAACTGACGATTTACACACGTCCATCACAGACTCTGCCTTAAAATATGAGTGGATAGTGACCCTGGGCACGGGATGATTCCTGGGTAGCACAGTAGTCAGAGCATTGGCGCACAAAGCCAAAGGTACCGGGTTCGATTACCATGTAAATATGTCATTTTTTAAATTTAAAGAATATGATAGTAATTAGTTTGACCAAAATTATCTTTATCGGGCATAATCGGTGATATTTAAAGAGAATTAAATAGTTCTATATGAAAATACACATTTTATTTCGTTTATATTTTTTTATAAATGTTTGGACGTAAGTATTTAAGGAAATATTGAGTTTATGGAATAAATACAAGTTGTATAGACAAAAACAATCAAAAGTAAAACGGAGAAACGATGATTAATCATGAGACCTTTGATAGGTTTATACATCGATTGGGACCCTAAAAAGGGTTGCCGAACTCTAGTCTAAGGTATAACTCTCCCAATAACCTGAATTGACGATGATGAGTATACTGTATTTAGCTTTGAATACCAGAAAGGTGTACTTAGGGTGGTTTTTCCTTAAACGGTTTTTACTCTCCCTCCACGCAACTCGGGTACACAACGTCTAAATTTAACCTTTCTAATCTCTGACACATTAGAGTAACTAATACATAGGTATGTGTGTACCCCAAACGGTTAGTAAGACGAGAGACTAAAAAACAAAAAAAAAAAAGCTTAAAAATTAAGAGTTATGTTCCGCCATTTGTGGATATGATCCCAATAGACACGATTAGAGCTTTTTAATTTGGTTTGTTTGAGAAATGTGAGTCTTATATCTTTCTAAGTGGATACAATTCAGTCGTCTCATCCATGTTAACATATTTTTATTTGATGAAAACTATTATTGATGTAGTTTTATTGTAGTTGTAATTTATGTAATATATGAAGTCACTTGTGATTATAATATTTTTTAATCATCGAATATTATTGCCTCTTCAGGCTATAAGAATTATGATAATTATTCTAGTGACGTATGAGTGAGGAAGGAAGGATTTTAAAGTTTTTTTTTAATCTATTTTGTTTTATCGTTTGGCACATATGATCGGGAGGGACTTTCACATCCAGGTTCGGTCGCCTAAAGTGTAGACCATTTTTCGCTCTGATGGAACAGAACGTTGCCCAGGGAACACCATAGGAGGTTGTCTACACGTACCAGTAATGAGATGATGTGATATTGGTTATTATGGAGTTGTGGGGCCAATGAGAGTCTTAACCTAACTTAAGCCCAATTTACCAAACTCTGGTGACCATTGGGATCATTCCTCTTAGGGGAAGATACCCAATTTAACCGCCGGGAATCGAACCCAGGACCCCTAGTCTTGTAGCCAGGTACAATCACAACTACACCACGGATAAGGTTATTTTAGAGGTGATCTACCCGCATTTGCATGGAAGGAAATTAGGAAAATATTTAGTAAAAACTACACTTAGTATTCCCAACTGGTATTCGAACACTGATCTTCCAGTATTCAGTAGCCCAGGCTAACACGTGAATGACACCTTCAACCACTGAGGTGGTCTACTCCAATAATAATTCACCCTCAGGGCTAATATGAGGGTTGATACCATCATGTAGGTTAAAAAAGTCAAATGGGTGTCAACATTTGTCTATTGAACATGAAATGAAAACGAAAAGTGCGAGAATAAGGTTTGTGAATAACGAGCTAATTATATATGTCACAGGAAAAGTAGATTGTTAGGGAGAGTTGACTCGGCCTAGGTAAAGTCGACTCTTACTAAAATTATCAGTAAAAGTTGATAGAGAATAAACAGATCAACTTTTCCTAGGAAGAGTTAACTATGCCTGCTGTGGTTTAGTTAAAGTTGATTCCGCGATGTTGCTCTCCACATGCGACTTCGCGCGCACATCTTTGTTTTGAATATCCCAGCTCTATTTGTTTACTGTTGTTTTCTAGGTTAGGTTAGGTTAGGTTAGGTTAGCTCTGCAACTCAAAGTGTCACAAATCTTTACCTTGCTGTTATAAATAATAAATATTTATATCTCTATTTGTATCATAAAGATTTTGCTTTTTTATTTGTTTTTTATTAGGTAGTAGACCATTTCTTTTGCAAAAAGTCAACTTTTACTAACTCAAGGTAGTAAGAGTATACTTCCCCTAGGTACGGTCAACTCTGACTAGTAAATGTTGATCGAAATTCATCACTTTTCGATTTTAATCAACTTTTACTAAAAAAGACCAGTAAGAGTCGACTCGGCCTATGTAAAGTCGACTCTTACTGGAGAATATACTTTTCCTGTAACATATACACTAAAGACAGTGCTTATGTTAAGGAGAGAAAGAGAGAGACAGAGACATACAGAGAGAGAGGCAGGCTGTTGAATATAAAGAGAGAACACAGCATATTAGTGGTAGCACAAAGGACTTCATTGTGCCAAATATATATATTTTTAATCTAGGTGAGCCTCCTATAAGGAAGTTAAATCTGTATTCAGACGGTCATAGAAGCAATATTACCAGTGGACAGGAAACCAACCAAACTTAAAAGAGTCCTTTGCATGGCAGTCACGTGATTTTACCAAAGATTTAGTGACGTCATCACGCAATATTGGCGGAATGTTTCCTGCGGAATAAACATCACCTGGACATTTTGTATTTTAGACTTACTCCCTTGGTGGACTGTGTAGTCATTTGCTCGACAGTTTGTTAGAGCTCATTGACGTGGCGTATTTTTTTATACAATTATTTTTGAATTTTTAATAAAGTGATAATTTTTTTTCACCTTCTGGAAACTTATTTAGTTCTAATTTAAAGTAAGTTTTTACATTTACATCCATTACTGTTTCTAGCCAATGACCTAGGTCAGTTTTTTATTCAAGCCATATATTTACTACTACCGGATGGCAAGGCCTGTCGTAGATCCATATGCCTTATAATCTAACTTAAGACTAAGGCACAACATCCAGTCCCCGGCCATTAATTCATCGCTGTGAAGGGGTAAGCCCATATTTTTATCAATGATAAATTTTCGGCTATTTCAGGAATCAAACCAGGGACTCTTAACTCAGTAGGTAGACACGCTACCGACTGAACTAAGGTCTCGGATTTTAAAGTAATTATATGGATACATATTTTTATGGAAAGCTTGTTTGGTTTTCTTATTAACATCTTTGGTAGGTTGAATTAAATTCTACTTGTTTTGTTTACAATAACAAGTTCATATATAAGTTGTCATAGTTACCTTATGTTTTCTGAAGATCAATTACGTCATTTGTGATTTTTTTATATAAAAAAAGTATTTTCAATGGAATATGCCGCTAAGATAACTATTTAAATTTAATAAGAGTATAGTACATTTATTTAATATTGTGTATAGCTTGAAATGAGTTTCAAATTAAGGCTATGTAATTTAATTTTATAGAGTTGAGATAATATTTAGGCACCAAATGTTTATTCTTCCAATTTGAGACCACCATTATTTTAACACATTATTTTTATTTCTTAACGAACAGAATACTTTTTTTTTCTTATTTCATTGAACTTATCTAACGACGGTGATGATTGTCGTTATAACTTGAGAGATTAGTACACGGGGTAGGAAGTTGAAATTTTAAATAATTAAAAAATATTCGGTCATGTGGGTTTATGTGGCATGTTGGTTTCAGGGGTCATGAAACATCGACATTTATCAGAGTCTCGAGTTCAATATTTTTATACGATCATAATACTTTCTCTCCGAGGTCTAGAGAGAAACTAAAAAAACTAAATCAAACGAAATATTATTTTATTAATAACAAACTCAAAGTTAAAAGAATATTGTGCGAGATATAAAGATGTTAAATATTTAAATGTTGTAGTCAACACAGTGTGTTTTTCTGTGAATGAATGATAATTTGATAAAAAAAACATCTAATTTTAATTTAATTTTGCGAAAATAAACTGTACCCCCACCGACTAATCAATATTATCCCGTTTAATCCGAATTTTCGCTAATCCAAACAAGCTTTGATCCTAATTAGTTTGGATTAGCGTGGTTCTATTATGTTTAGAAGCTTCATAGCTGCATTTCCTGTAATAAATACAGCAATTTGATGATATTTTCCTTTAAATAGGCAGTACCTTTAACCAACTACCTTTAGGCTCTGTTAAAATTGGGTGAAAACTGTTTCCAACCAAATTCAGAAAATTTAACTATTTCATTTAAATGTTATTTTCACCAAAATCTTCACCGTTATGTTCACTCTCATTTTGTCATCTAATGGCGTTTCGCTATCAGCGTCTGCCTCCAACTACATTCTGCCTCCAACTACAAGTTTTTGTTTCTTTCTTAGCATCGCGTCTTATTACCCGTTCAGATTATACACATATGTACTAATACCGGTAGTTAGCTAGAGATTAGGAAGGCTGAATTTAGAGTCGAGGAAGTTTACACAAGTTTGCGTGGAAAACCATTTTGTTAAAGCACCCTCAGCACATTCAGCCGGGATTCGAACACCCTTCTCCGTGTCATAGGCAGTTCAGTCTGACAGGATAGTGACGCCATATACCATGTGGCCATCGAGGCAGGTGTAGTTTCCATTGTAACTTCTTACACCTTTCACTTCTTTGACATCACTCTGCAGTTACATGATCACTGCACACTAATATAGCTGTTCGTAGTCCTCCTTTTCACTTTCTTTGACATCACTCTGCAGTTACATGATCACTGCACACTAATATAGCTGTTAGGAGTCCTCCCTTTCACTTCTTTGACATCACTCTACAGTTACATGATCTCTGCACACTAATATAGCTGTTCGTAGTCCTCCTTTTCACTTCTTACATTCAGCTCACAGCCATTGGACTGATGGGCTTAGAGGGATGGCTCATAGTATACTGGATTCAGTGATGTTGTTTCAGAGTGTAAGAGTGGATAGATCTCTGATTGATCCTTAAGGCCCTATTTATATCAGCGGTACTGTCACGATACAGTAACAATACGATGACGCTATAACTACGATACAGTTGTGGTCACGGTCATGTACATCAATGATACTGCAACAGTACACAATCGATGCTGCTTGAAGGCTTTCAGTTGGGGTTCATGTTCATTCTTTGTAACACGTAGTAAATAGAATCAAGCATGTATAGTTTTTCAAATTTAGAAATAACCTTTATAGTAATTATTTTGTATGATGAGCTTGAAGATAAATACCGATCTGTAGTCTCATAATATAACCTCTTGGTGTAGTTTTTGTTGCTGGATTGTGGGCGGTAAAAATGGATGTGATTTTTAGTTGATATAAGTTTGTGAGTAGTGTGTGTTTCCTTTAACACGATGATGAGAACACACCTACAGTGGGACTCAATATATGATGTTGGGTTTTCATCTGGGTGAGGGTCTCTTTAAATAAATGACATAGGAATAGCTTATTGTATTTGATGAGTTGTAAAAAATTGGGACAGTGATGCTGTGAAAGATCAAAATCACTAAAGAAAATGATGAATTTCTAGTTCAAAGGAATGGGCAGGTATGATTTTGTGGATGGTCTGTGTTAATGGTTGGTTTTTATTTTGTTTGTTTCATTCCTATCTGTTTTTTTCCCCTCTTTTCTCTGGTGTCGCATTGTCTAATATGGTTCACTACATGGTTTTAATTCCTGGTCTTGGCTTCTTCTGTAAAAGACTCTGTTTTTTTTTTCCCTTGCAAATATTTCTTAGCTTCTTGCTTCAAGTCAATCTGTGGATGCTGGGCGTTGATCATCCATGCATTCACCCCAAGTATGTTACTCCCACCATACCATGAATAAATCTGTAAGGAGCTTAGTGGGTCGGGTAGGGAAACGATGAAATAAGCTGTGGTCCTGTTTTCAGTCATTAATTACCAAAAGCTAGAAAGTGAATACTTGGTGTGCGATCTTATTAACCAAAGAGACATTTAATTTAATGCAGTAAGAAATTTCCTGAGGACCAGTTTTAGTTTCACTAAAATCAGAGGATAGATTTGGCTGTGTGCAATTAAAATATTTTCTGTTCACAGTCCTACCTACCCTGATATCATTGCACTGCCACTTAACACGGTTTATCAGCTATGTAAAAGAGCTTGATCTGTCCTGTTGCACAAGAAAGATACAAGGATCAACGGTGTATAAGAGCATGAGAGAGGAGAGTTTCAAAAACGAGATAGAGAAAGGGTCACGGATATGTGATCCTTGGAGACTATATACTAACACTACATATTTAGAAATATAACGTGGGCTGCAGAGCTGTGACTTGCCGGGATGAATTCTCAACAACAGACTAGCGTTAAGGTGATTGTCCCTTTTCATTTGGCGCGGAAATGCAGAGCCGTGGGAACAAACGGTTATCTTCAACAATTTTTATTGTTTTGCAATTTTCTTTTCGGAAACAGTTTGTTCAAGAATAGAAGCATGTTGATTAAGTTGTACTTTTTATACACATAGCTCCTTTATAGTTTTAACAGTGATCAAATATCGATAAAAATTGATATTTTTCAATAGAAAACTGCTGGCTTCATAACAAAAAGCATAGAAAATGTAACAATTAATAAACATCGATACATTATCTTAGAAGGGGTGTTGAAAATATTACTATAAAAATTTCACTCGTTCTCGAAAAAACTGATATTTTCAAGCGTATAATTTTTTCGCAAGAGCTGTCTGGTAGCTAGCGCCATCTATGGTTTCCGTGATCCATCTGTTCTTGTTGGCGTGGAAGGATACTTTGGTCGGTTGTGAAGCCATGCCATGCCTTTCACCCTCCCGCCCACCATACCACAAAATAGGTTTTAGACTTGAACTTGATAGGGCCAAGGGACTTAAACAAAAGAACAACTTTCGAGTGAAATATCAGGAATACCAATAAAGCGTGGCCATTTTTCCGAAATATTCAGCTAAAAAAGATACAATAGGGGAAATGGAGGGGGGGAAATAACCAGTTAGCGGTACCTATAATCAAGTAGTGTTTTATGTAGGTCCAGCAAATAAGAAGATATTCAACACTAGGAAAGTGCAAGATTTGATGTTCAATTGAGATGTATTCGAGAAGGTTCCTAGCCCGTTTCAGTGTCCTCCTATACTAACAGTCCGTTCGCTGGACTATCTCCGATAATGACGTATCCAATCAAGGCCGTAGTCAGGGGGGGTTTTGGGGGTTCAAACCCCCCGAAATTTAATGAACAAAAAATAATTATGGCTTTATTCATGGTTCAAACAATATCAAAATTAAGTCACAAGTACAAATTAGGAGGCTGTGTTACCGTAAAAAGCACGTCAAATAGCTACTAGAGGTGTTTAATATTTATAATTTTTTTCTAGCCTCTGGCAATTGGGGGGTGTTCCCACCAAACCCCCCCTGAAATTATTGGCTGGCTACGGCCTTGTCTCCAATATCCACCAGTGTTCCTCGTTCAGACTAACGGGAGAGTCTATAGGCTTTATAGAAGTTTGGGGGTCCAGAGCCCCCCCCGCCCCGTTTAATGCAAAGATCACCTCACCTGGAATATTCTTTCAAACTGATATACGACCATGTAGCAATGGTATACAATACACTAGAACAGGGGTCTCCAAACCTTTTTCTACGTAGGCCACATAATATATTTTACACATTTTCGCGGGACAAAGTAACGTTCACCTGTTCTTCAAGTAACATTATTATTGCCCTGAATGCCTTTACATGTGCGAATAGATCACAAATCAAATTTGTTTCAGCATTCAAATTTAGATTCAAGTCATATGACCGGTCACGTCTATAAAAAAAAATTGCACTTTCCAAAGCAGGTCAGTGTTTGATAAAAGTTATTGAGGTTGATTCTTATCTGTGAGAAATGAGTCAATTTATATGTAATAAATTATATTTATAATAATTAGTCATTATAATTACTTATTTTTAAAATTAGGTAACATCTTTCGGGACTTTTCATTTTTAACCCTTTTCAGTGAGACTACCTAAAAAGCATCACAAGCCATACTGTTGTAGGTATAAGGAATGACGCCTGCGAGTGTAAATGAGGGTTTGCAATTCCTACAGC